>CATIWF010234366.1:0-59471 GCA_949630135.1 Balakata baccata
ATATGACTGCATATTGAAGACCAACAAGCAACAACCATCTCCATATATTACAAATCACCATCCACAAATAAATTAACAGATCGATTGTTCAATATGTTATTATTACTATCTCTTTGTCCAGCTGATTATTTCAGAAAAACAGAGAATTCCTCCTGCTCATAACAATTTGATTCAACTCCAACAGCATCTGCAATGGACAACCAAAAATGAATACTAATAACTGAATTGATCAATTATTAAAATTGAATCCATTGATGATAGTGGTTGGACTCGGTTAGTTTGGTTATGCATAATTTTGGACTGATTTTTAGGACCTATGAAAAAGATACACCCTGCCTCCCTACACTTTAAATTGTTCACATACATACAATTTCAATAAAATACATTAATTTAAATCTAAAATCATCCGAATAAAAATAATTTTTTAATTATGTACAACAAAACATCATCTCTAAAAACTAAATGTATTAAATTACAATAATATGTTTCAATTATTAAATCCTTATAAATTATATCTGTTATCTTTAAAAAATTACATTACCAGAAGAACATTGAATAAGCTCTCGTGCAAGCAAACTTAATGACAAATTTCCATGTTATCTGCAAATCAAATTTTACAAATGTGAATTAATTAAAAAAAGCTATAATGATTTTAATCACAAGGAAATAAAAAGGAGAAATTAAAATAGTTATAGCCTGCAGCGATAAATATTCAAAATGTAAAACTATAATGGAAAACAACAATTGATGCATAATTAATAAATTACTTGCTGATTTAAGGTTGTTGCCATCTACAAGAACTTTTGGTATATGAGCAATTTTACGCCAATCCTCGCCAGTGTGTGGTTTGCATCTTTCACATAACAGGTCACAATCTTGAATGCGGAGTTCTTGTATGGCAGTCTGATCTTGTAGCCATACTGGTAGCTCTTTGATGCTATGACATCCTTCAATCATTAGGAGCTGCAAAGTGTTGGCAGATTCTGGAAGAAGCCATCGTGGCAACTCTACTAATTTTGGCAGTCCCACAATCGACAATTTGCGAAGCTTTAGCTGACTTAAGTCTGAATTGTCTTCTTCTTCCTTCATTGACAAATCAAGGCTTCCACACAGAGCAATCGCAAGTATCTCTAAGCGGCTCATGTATTTTATACCTCGTGGCATTGAGATCAACCTGCTACAATCATCAATATAGAGTTGTCGAAGGTTTACGAGGCTTTGCATATCTTCCATTAAATATTGTAGATTTTTACAAGAAACAAAGCCAAGTGTCCGAAGGGATTTCAAACACCCAATTCCATCCTCTGCCAAAGTGTTTCCGTTTATGGTTACCCAAAGAAATCTAAGGCTAACCATGTATTTTATATCTCTAGGTAACTCTTCAAGTCCGCAATGTAGAAGTACCAGAGTTTGCAAAAATTGTAGCTTGCATATAACATTAGGAAGTTCCGTGATTTGAAAATTAAATGCCAAATTGAGGAACCTCAAATGCTTCAAAGTGCCAATCCTTCTTGGGAGCACTTCAAATTGGCAATCACTTAGTTTTATAGCTCGAACATGCTTGAGTCTTGCAAAACATGTATGAATTGAATCACAATTAAATTGTTGCTCATTCAAAAAGAAAATTGTCCTTGCCTGCTCCAAAATTGTTCTTGCCTGCTTCGAGTTGTCTAACGAAGGAAAATAATCTTGAAAAAACAAATGAGGTTCATAAAATGACAAATGCCGAACATTTTTGGACATGCATTGGTCAGTAGAAGTAATCATGGAGCACTCATTTTGTGACACTAACAATGCAAGATCATGCACTAAGTCATGCATTTTACATTTTACAAAGCCATATCTTTCCTCAAAATCTTGGAAAAGACCTCTTGACCATAGTTCATTAAAATAACGTGTCCCAACGTCTTCTGGCTCTTCATTTCGATTGGACGATTGAAGAAGTCCATGTGCCATCCAAAACTGAATCAGATAAGAACTTAAGAATTGAAAATCCTTTGGAAGGAGTGAACAATATGCAAAACATCTTTTCAAATAAGATGGCAATTGTTCATAACTCAACCTTAGAGCAGGCAGAATATCATTTTCCTTCAGCTCCAATTTCCAAATTTCGTTATCTCTTACAAATTTCCAATCAAGTTCATTTCTTGTAGAATAAAGTAAATTTCCCAAGGTTACGACTGCCAAAGGAACTCCTTTACACTTCCGCAAAATCTCTTCCCCTATCTTTTGAAGGTTGGGATATTGCTGCTCTTCCCCTTGTTGAAATGCACATTTGAGAAACAAAGACAAACAATTCTTATAGGGAAGATCATCTAGAACATATGGATCAATGGTACCCATGATTGCAGCAACACGTTTACTCCGTGTTGTAACTAAAATTTGACTCCCTTTAGCACCTCCTGTTAACAAAGATTTCAATTCAAACCATTTCCTGCGATCATCATTCCAGACGTCATCCATCACAAGTAAATATCTTTTTCCATCCAAGGTTTCTCGCAATTCCCTTTGCAATTGGTCCATCTCAGCATCTACATACTTCTTGTCATGAGCAGATTTTAGAATTTTAATTATCACCTTCTGCAAATCAAATTCATCCGAGATACAAACCCATAATTTCATGTCAAAGTGGTTGTCTACCCTTTGGTCATTATACACAAACTTAGCAAGTGTTGTCTTCCCCAAACCGCCTATTCCAACAATTGGAATAATAGAGACATTATCACCATCAACAAGATTGAATAAAAGCTCTAAGATCTCCTCTTTATTATTTTCCCTTCCAGTGACCTGAGCAACATCCACGAAGGAGTGGGTCATCTGCCTCTCCCTATAAATAACATGCCTTTCACTGACTCTCTCTGTTAGACCCAATTTGGACCTAATATTTGCAATTTCAACTACCCTTTCCCTTATATTCTTCAATTTATGGCCCATTTTAAAGCGAAATACAAGAGGATTAGATGTTGAAAAGAATCGGCGTACCTTTCTGCTGGTGCTCATACATTTCCGCACTTGCTTTCTTAAGACTTCATAATCAAATTCATCAAGCACATCTTCAGCATCATAAATGAGTTCTGTTAGCTTCTCTACCCAAAGCTTGATTCCTTGATTCTCTACCTGTTGATTTTCAGCATCCGATATCACAGCTTTAATGGCGACCAACATCTCCTTGATTGTGTCAAGTTCAGTTTCAAGGCCCCATGCCAAGCAAACCTCTCGAAGAGCAAAAGATCCCAATTTCCCCACAAAATTTTCGGCAGTGTTGGACAGAAAAAACTCCCCCATTCTGCTGCATAAAGGTAGATGTTAATTTTTTTCACTTAACAAATTTCTTTATGAAAAATAATGTGTGAGCGAAGAAGGTATAGTTTAATCTCCTGGCCCGGCCTCAATATGATCATTGACTTGAGAAAAATCATAATAATTATATCTCCCGGCGGCATTTGTTCATTGAAACGTCATATTAATAAATTTTCCTCCACCACAGTACAAGGTCAGCATGTAATACTGAATTATATCATTATCTTTTCCAATTAATTATAGGGAACAATACATAATTATCCAATTTAACAGTCAGCTTAATATTTTACGCCAACAACCAGCACCTTCAAAAAATCTCTTTTCAAAAACCTAAAAAGAAAAAAAAAAAACCTTTTCAAAGAACGCAGATTCCATTTATACGTTAATTTCAACCCTCATCGCTCTTGATTTCCTTCATCACCATCTTCTTCATCGCCACTTTCATCATCTTAATCATCTTCGTCATCATTACCATCAACTTCTCTATCATTGCAATGCCGCTGCTGTACCATGGCTCGATCAACGGAACGGTTTATTTTAGTGACCGGAGTTGGATCGGAGTATAATGGAGAGGTGGCTAGGTCAATTGAGAGATGGGAAATGAAAGAAAAAAAAGAAAGCTGGAAAGGGGAAAACTGGCGGCATTGAAAGATGGGAGATTCAGTAGAGAGAAGCTGCTGGACTTAATGATGTTGAAGCCGAGAAATAGAAAAAATGCCCAGCAAAATGAGGAGAAAAAGAATAAAAAAAAAAAAAAAATGTAAACTACCTAAAAGATCTAAAAGACCTGTTTAGGATGGTGTGTGGAAAAAAACTTTTTCAGAAAAAAAAAAAAGAAAAACTGTATTTTTAATATTTTTTACTTTTAAACAGTTTTTTAAATAAAGTAGATAAATAGATATTTTTTTAAAAATAATTTATAAAAAATTAAAAAAATATATTAATTAAATAAAAAAATTTAAAATATATTTTTAAGACTCTAGCAATAATTCTAAATACTTCCAATGAGTAAAATTGAAGTTTAAACTTTTTAATAAAAAAAATGTATAAATCCTTCTCAGTACAACGTTATATAAACATTATATTCAGCATTATATAATATAAGTAGTTCAAAATAATGTAATTAAATCTATTGGATGCACGTTCTATAATATGATTTATTCATTTTCCATAGATTATGATAAAATCGGTATATTATAAAGTGAGTAAAATATAGTTTTATTAAAAAAAAAAAGGAATAAAAATGTTTTTTTTAAAGAAAAAATTGAATATATGATGTAATCTCATCTTAAATCTTAATTGTATGAATTCGGATTCTCTGTTTAAAAAAAACCCACAAGAGGTCCAATAATAGAACTGGGCCATGGAGGCTCAGGCAATTTGTCCAGCTGATAGTAAAGAATTTTAAAAAAAGGACCAAAACTCTTAAAATTATTATATTACCTCCTGCTTAAATTTTTTTTCAAATATATTCAAAATATTTAAAAAATATTATAAGAGTATTTAAATTCAAAAAATCATACTAAAATATACAGAAAAGTGTAAATATAATATAATTCTGGCATATTTTGAATATATCTTAGTTTAATATCTTTATAAATACTTGTACATATTTTGGAAATACATTAAAATTTCTTTTAGTATATATTGAAAATATTTTAAATATTCTTTAAAAATTACTTGAAAATACATCAGGTATTTTTTAAAAATATTTTAAATATACTTTAAAAATATTTGAAAATTTTTTCTTTCATGAAGAAGAAAAAAATGAAAAAAAAGAAATAAATTAAATAATACAATAATTAATACCAAATAATCTACAACTATATTAAATCTATCAATCATGAAGTCTTCAATTCATGAGGGAAGGTAAAAGAAAGGAAAGCACAAATGAATCAATACAGAAAAAAGAAAGACAGAGAGCTCATTCACTTTTAAAGTATCGCTGAAATCATACATACATTTCTTTTCGTTTCTTCTTCACAAGTATGGAACCTTAAAACAAATACATAAATAAATCACAAACCCAAATAAATTCTTAGATTCCAAATCTCCTACGCCTTAATTATTTGAAGCTCTTAACTATACTGTAAATAGAACAGATAATAAAGTAACAAATCAAAAACAAATAATCATCTAAACGATAATCAATCATTCACCTATTAAAATCCCACAAAAAGAGAGGAAAAAGGAGTAACATGCGGCTGATGATAGCATAGCACATAGAAACAGAAAAATAAATTAACAGTGACCGTTTTAGACCAGCAGCTCCTCCCCTATAACCGTCGTATTGAACCGCGCGAGTGCATTAGCTTCCCGGCAGTTTTATAGGTTTCAGGTTTATTTTTCTAGTTGCAGTGAGTAAATTCAGCAGCATGGATATCAGATATTGAAAGAAGGGATCTAGGTTTGTTGGGAAGAAGACGAAAGTCTGTTGCTAATACTCAATGAAAACATAAAAAGGATAAAATTGAAAAGTGGATTTGATAAAAAAGAACGGAAAAAAAGGTAGATATTTTTTAAAGTAAAAGTTAAAAGGGGGTTAATGGTGTAAATATCTGCTAATAGTAGCACACAAATGAAAATATAAACAAATAAATTAAATTGATCATATAATCAAATAAAAAAATATTTGAAATGTTATGTTCAGAGTTTTAAAATTAATATAGTCCTTCAATGTTTGATTATATGACATCAGATTTTTTAGCTGTTGATTCTAATTGATTGTACTTAGTTTAAATCTTTCACCTAATTCAAAGGTTTTTACAAGCTGTCTAATCGTTAGGCACACTGGTAGATTTGTGTTTGGAGGTAAATCATCTAGATAACTGATTGACTGTTAATCATGGACAACTGGTTGTATTGGTGGATTAATTGAAGGTGCTTTTGTCATATTTTTTCTTATTACATGTATTATCATGTGTTCCAATATGCATACAACTTTTTTTTTGAACAATGATCAACTAATGGACAGGATAAATGGGTTGCCATTAATACAAAACCTCAAGAACATGTGACCAATTTAGAACCAGCAGTCTCAAAAACTGAGCTGGTGAAGGATGAAAAGATGACAGTGGTGGCCACACCAGCGAAATTGGACTTTCCAACTGAACTTTTTAACTTTTTAAAAGTACTGCTCCAAGGTCTTGGTGGTGGTAATACTTAGGTGAGCTTCCAACGTGAGTTTTTACCATTTTCCCTGGTTTTCTAATTCAGTAGTCGCTTGTTATTCGTTGCTTCTTAATTAACTTGGTTATTACCATTGACCTTGAATATTGTCACCAAATCGCAGCTGCCGAAGTAGAATCAACATCAAGCAGAATTGATGCATCTAAAATGCAATATGCAATCCAAACTTGAAAATGATATAATATGTTTAAAAATGAACCGCCAATTGCACCATCCTTGCAGACATCCCAAAAAGATGCAGAGGATGATATCGTGAACCTCCTTGAGAAGGTATCAGTCTTGATCTGGATAAAAATTTTATACCCAGAAATAATTATAGATTGTCGTTACAGCAGATAACAATTCCTTTTCCTGATCATCTAGACATTTATGGCAGAGCTCTTACCCTTGTATTTACTTGTAATAACTAAATTCAATACTAAATATGATTTCGCTTTTATTGCGAGGGTAAAGAAATATCTATACCATATTGTTGTGTGCTATTCGGTCCGCTCGATTTTTTAAATGTGTTTCTAAGATATCTCATCTCCCTACTGCCAAAAAAAAAAAAAAAAAATCTATGTCGTAGGCAGTTTTGGCATTCACTTGAGGAGGCCTGAAAGTTAAGTTTCAGTGCCAACTGTCAAGTGAGTGAAAAATTTTGATGTTTGATGAAAGAAAAGAAAAAAAAATGTCAAAATTATATTTTCCTTTTTTTTTTTTTTGGGATATTACCAATTAATTGGTTCAAAAAGATTTATGTTCGTCCTATCAATTTTTGTGTGGAATTTGTGCCTCCAACAGGGCATCTTTAATTATCCGCCCATCAACAACTTGCTATGTTATCCCGACAACAACAGATGCTCATGGCAGCTGCAGTGAAGTATAATTGTGGATCGCAAATCTTTTCTCCCAACATATATAAATTCAATGCCGGTGGAAGTTACGCAGCTAATTTCATGAATTTTATGTGGAACCAAATAATAAAATTTTTAAAATTTATAAATTTTATAATTTATAAATTTAAATTTTATATGTTTGAAATAATTCAATTTAAACAGAGCCTTTATTATTTCTCTTTTCCCTCATTTATTTTTTTCTTTCTCTTTTTTTATATTTTTAATTTTTACTATCTCATTTTATTTTTAGATAATTTTATAAATAAAAAATTAAAATAAAAAATAAATGCATACAATTTTTAAAATAAAGAATAAATTTTTTATAATAGAATAGAAAGTAAAATAATACATTATTCAAAACTCTCATTTCTTTTAATGTAAAAAAAATTGGAAAATTTTATTTATTTCAACACTTTTTATTCCAATTTATTTCAACTAGTGTAAAATATTTGTATTCTAGTTATCCACTCATTTATTTCATTCATTGAATAAGTTTTTTTGTTATTAGTGGACAGATGTCACATTTCCATTTGTCTTTTCTACACTCTAATTACATCATTGGTTGCTCCCAAAATTTAGAATTGTCCAGTTTTACATTCCTCATTGGATAACAAAAAAAAAAAAAAAAAATCTAAACTATGGTACTATTAGAATCCCATATAGTCATATAGAGTGTAATTTTTTTTGAGAGAAATTTATAAATATATTCAGTTTATTATATTATTTATAAACTAATTTAATTATTAAATAATATATAAATATATTTTATTTATTTTAATTTATAAAAATAAAATATTTAAATATATATCAATAGCCTATAAATAGTATAATAAATTGAATATATGTAAAAAAAAAAAAAAAATTCTTAATAGTAAGCATCATAATCATATGTCGATGGTATCGAATTAGGTTCAACAAGTTCAAGTTGTCATAAAGAATTAACAAGCAAGATATTTTGGGAATTTTTTTCTTGATAGTTGATATAAAGAAAATTAACATAATTTGTAAAAGATGGAATATAATCAAAATTTTGAATTTAAAATTTAGATATAAATCCTTTTTTAAATTTAGAAAAAAGAATTTTACTCTAAATAAATTTGTTTGATATACTACCGACTTTAAATTGTAAGATACTACATGACTAAAACTTTTTTTGAAAAAAAAAAAAGAAAAAGAAAAATTAACATATTTTGCAATAAAAAGTGGAAAGGGTAGTTTTCCTGAATGGCTTCGGCCAACATTTTGTCGTGTAATGCTCTTTTAAGTTTTTTAATAAAGAAAAAATACTAATAAATCGAGCGGATAATATTTGATAAATTGACATTTATTATAAGAAAATATTTAATTTGTCATGTGAGACGTGGGCATCTTGAGAACAAGAAAAAGTCCAAGAGAGAAAAGTACACGTGGCAACAATCTGGTGGTATTAGGTCAGCGTTTTGCATGGAAAGAGCATAACGTAGGTTCTGGGTGATGGGGCCTTTATCGGAGTGTTATTTTGCCACGTGTTCTCCACCAACAGAACATTGATTGATACCCTGTGCCGCGTGTGTACTGTGTGACTGCTTGTCCACCGCCACCTAAATTTTTGTGGGGTCCTTTCAATTATCTTTCTGGAACACGAACCCCTTTTTGCATGCCAATCCTTGTAAATTTTTCCCTTTTAAAATTCGACCCAAATGAATTTGAATTTTAGCAATTTGTCCCCAACAAAACGAAAATTTATGCATTGGATTGTATGCTCATAGTTCTGGTGTACTCCTTGATTAAGGAAACGTTTTATATTACATTAGTAGCTCAACTAAAGCATCAACTCCACTAAATTTTGTTAGATATGAATATAACTCATATAAAGGGACTTTATTGATAAAAAAATGTAATGTCACATTCGAGAGAATAAAATAAAGACAGGGAGAGATTTTCTGATTGATTTGTTAATTATTAACTATTGGTAGAATAATGTTAGCAAAAACACATAAGAATTTTATATTTACTTGAAAACCTATAATAAGTATATTTCATCAAACAAATACATAGCTAATCCGGAGTGATGATTTGTTTAGTATTATCACTTATAAAAATTAGAAAAGTCTAGAGTTCAAATCTCATTTTGCTATCATTCACCAATATACATAAAAATTTTATATTTAATTGAAAACTTTGGCTAATATGTGTATTTCATCAAACAAATACATATGTAATTAAGGTTGTGAGAATCAGAAAATGCCTATTTTCGAATTTCTTTTCGCTATTATTTACTAATATTAGTAAAAATTTATCACTTTTATAGTGAATATAACAGATAACTACCTCTCTTGAAGTTAAAATCTATTGTACCACCTAATGAAAAATATATATAACATTTAACGAGGGGGAATTTAAATGAAATACAAAAATTATGAGGACCAAAACAAATGTCATATGGAGAAGTAATTCAAAGATCATAAAAGAAAATTAAAGAAAAGAGGATAGAAGAAGGAAAGCAAAAGTTCACATCCTACAAGATCACTCAACTTCCTGAGAATTTTCCTAACCCATCATCTTTACTTAATTAATGTAGTTGAAAAAGAAAGCACCTTAATAACATAATCTTTAACTAATTATCCCACTTCTTCATCAACTTATGTTTTTTCCATCCTAGTACTAAAAACCCATCTCTATTAATGATGCTAAGTACTCGAAGACCAACAACCTCAAACGATAGTGGAGAAATTGATCAAGATCAAGAAAATGAACATATTCGTGACATCCACGCCCTGCCGCCGCCGCCGCCAGGGCGTTGGGAAACGGGGAGCCACCGATCAGACTCTACGTCCATGAGCAGTGAAGGAGCTCCAAGTGAGAACTTCACCACCATGAGCAGAGAGTTTAATGCTCTGGTTCTTGCTGGTTCTGCTATAGGAAGCAGCAGCAGCAGCATGAACAACAACCACAACAGTTCCGATAATAATGATGACGTAAGTGGAAGCAGCAACTTGTTGGCTAGGATTGGAGAGAATGATGTGCCTGAAGAGACTAACCCTTTGGCTATTGTGCCCAGTGATAACTCGCTGGACCCAGACCCCAGCTCGAGCTCTAGAAGGGCTGGGTCCAACCACCAGGTGGGTGTTGGCCATGGCGGTGGTGGTGAGGTTTCGGTGCAGAGAGTGAAGAAGGAGGAGGTAGAGACGAAGATATCGGCATGGCAAAACGCTAAGATTGCAAAGATCAATAACAAGTTTAAAAGAGAAGATGCTATAATTAATGGGCGGGAGAGTGAACAGGTGCAAAAGGCTTCTTGTTGGATGAAGAAAGTAGAGGTACGCACGTAGACAATGGCTAGCTAGCTAGATCTTAATCTTAATATTATGCATGCATGGTGGTTAACTAATTGTGATATTAATTATGCTTGTTAATTCAATTCTTAATCAAGGTGAATGTTGATCATCAATTGTATATGAAGCACTAGCTAGTTGATCATGGGTCCAATGATTAAGTGGATTTTTCTATGCCTATAATTAGCTAGTGGAAGAAAGTTTCTGACTTAAGTTTTTCAAGTTGAGTAATTATTGCTCAAGGAAAAGTATAATATACTCAATTGATAAGGAATTTCTTGAATTTAATTAAAGCATGTTGTTTCTTTCAATTACTAGTCAACTCTCATGTCAAGTTATTAGAATAACATAAGAGGTTGATTTAATTTTGTGTAGAGGAAGCTGGAGGAGAGAAGAGCAAGAGCCCTAGAGAAAATGCAGAATGAGGCAGCAAAAGCACACAGGAAAGCAGAGGAGAGAAGGGCATCAGCTGAGGCTAAGAGAGGAACCAAAGTGGCTAAAGTTCTTGAACTTGCCAACTTGATGAGAGCAGTTGGCAGACCTCCCGCCAAACGCTCTTTCTTTTGATGAGTCTTTTTTGTTGTGTGTATATCCTATAAATAATTATCTTAATTATAAAATTTTAATATTCCAACAAAATCAAATCAAAAGAAAAAATGGTGGGTGAAGAAATAATTAATTGCTCCAAACTATGTTAGGGTTACCCTCATCTTTTGAACTGTAGGGTACCCTATGTGAAATGGGGCAGTGAGGAGTACACTCAAAAACTATATATAGGATAGGACTTCTCATGAATTTGAGTGTTTTCAACTCTCAAAGTGTGGTTTGGTAAGTGCTTGGTGGTGAAAGTGAACAAACACTTTGTCTTGTATTGTACAGTTATACTCTGCTTTGTACTTGATACAGATTTGGTGCTTAATGCCTATGCATTTTCAATCATTATTTCAAGCTTGGTTTGTGAATGTTATTTATTTGCACTATCTTGTAAACTTAATTTTCAAACTATAAAGAACTTTACAAGTATAACGCACTTTCATATAAAATATCACATTCAGTACTGAAAAAATCAAAACCCACTAAACTTGCAAACAGTGGAAGGTATGCTATGGCCCATGAGTATATAACTTTCACCGTGATTGAAGATCCTATTGCCTGCCAATGTAGAAGAAAAAGTCAGATGAGGAAATTTTTAACTGATAATGTATCAAATTGAAATCCTAGCACCTGCTTCCTTTCTCCGTGACTAATATTGCATATAAAATATGAAGGTAATGGGCTGTGCTGTGCATCATCTCTATGCAATCTTTAATAGAAATCCTGCACTAATAATTACATTATTAATTTAGAAAAGAGAAGATATTGTTTATGTTAGATGCACATGAGGCCATGGAGAATCCAACCATAGTGTTTTATGCAGAGCTATGTACTAACTACTAAAAGCATTTGACAAGTTAACGGTATAATTTTAATAAAGACAACAGTGATTGTGGTTAACTTAGTAGCCCTTGATGATTAATAAGTTGTCCTGTAGCTAAAACATGGGCAGAAACTCACCGAATCCTTCCCAGATCAGACAGACAACTGACTACAGTGCTGAAGTACTATTGCAATATAAAAAGTAATCACAGTGAACTAGTTATGCTTTCTCAAGAATTAAGACCGGATCAAATACAGAACTTCCCATGATATTCGTCAGTCATCACAACTTATACTTGAATCTTCCCTTTTCAAAGGTAAATTAAAGGCTTTGCTACAATTTAGTCGTAAGCAAAACAACATTGTAATTTCTAACAAGTTAAATACCAAGATTAATGTGGCATTTCATTTAAAACTTAAGGAAAAGTACAATAAGTTACTCGTGCTTTTTGGGATTCTTAAATAAGTTGTGTTATTATTATTATTATTATTATTATTACAAAATAAAGTTTGTAGTTTATTCTATTAGTAAAGAAATGTATATTTTCATTAACGGTATTAAGTGGTACTAACATTAGTGATGATG
The DNA here is from genome assembly GCA_949630135.1 of Balakata baccata. NCBI lineage: Eukaryota > Viridiplantae > Streptophyta > Magnoliopsida > Malpighiales > Euphorbiaceae > Balakata > Balakata baccata. The sequence continues at coordinate 12,684 of CATIWF010234366.1, forward strand.
TGACAATTTTTGTGATGTGGCGCTGATGTCAGCTTTATATAAGTGCTACGTCATAAAAAGTGACATATTATCGTTACATCAACACCACTTAATACTGTTAACGACAATATACATTATTTTTTGCTAATGGAGTAAACTAATAGCTTTATTTTTTTTAAAAAAACAGACCTTTATTTAAAAATCGTAAAAATCATATGCCCACTTATTTGTACTTTTTCCAAAACTTAATCCTATCTTAATAGTGCAAGCATGAGCACTTCTTTCTCCCTCTGCCTAACGAAGCATTATTAGTCAATAAACTGAGATGTAAAAAAGTCACCAAGACTGGTGTAATACCAACCAATCTCAGTTGATTAACATCACCATGGGTCTTCTTCATTGTCTCCATTATTTTCCATAAATGCACCAGAGTGAGATTGAAATAAGCAATGCTTTCACTTGAAAGACCAATGAGAACAGTTCTTGCAGACTGCAGGTGCTCACACTTGGCATATACATATGTTAGTGAATGTATCTCTATAAGCATTAGCTCCAAACCTGCATTTAATAGATTAATGAAAACCCCAATAGCCTTCTCCCCATATCCAATCCTCTCATATTTAAAAATCATAAGAATTTTAGACACTGAACATCTCTACAAGCAATGCTATCAGATAGATTCTCTATATCACCAAAGAAACAACTTTTTTGAGTACATACCCACCAAAAACATTTTCATCAAACCCTGATTCTGTGACAAAAGAATTTGATCACCTCCCCAATATTTGATCATCGTAAGAGCTGCTTGCATGTAAGATCAAGAAGCAAGTATGCTCATTGAAGTTCTCTCCAAATCTATTTATATCACCCGCAATAATAAATGTTGATAGGAAATCATTATCCTCCAAGTACCCCTTTATTACTGAAATCCAGGTAATCGTATTTCTAACAAGCATTCCATCGAACATTCTCTGTGCCAAATCAAATCGATTGAATTTCACATGAAAACCGAGGCTATTATAGCCTTCAAATGTATCACTTTGAATTGCCTGAACCAGCAAGAAATCTTTAATCTTATCGGAAATCTCGGAGTTCAGGCCAGTCTCTTCGCCATTTTCCCAACACAAAATTGCAAATTGCAAATCATAACGCTAGAGTAAAGAGTAGACATAAGTGGCATATTCCAAATTCAGAGCAATGGAGACTGGCTGAAATTAAAGCCCAAAACTTAGACAAGTGTGAGAGATGCGCATATTTATTTATTGATATAAATTTATTGGTTTATTAGTAAAAACTTCGTTAGTTTATTATAAATATTTATTTTATTTTAAAACAAAATTAACAGTTATTTTATTTTTTTTTTATTTTCAGATGTTATTTGTTTCGATCTGTTGTTTTTTTATGTGTTTTATCTCAATTTTTGTTAGATTTTAAGTTTTTTTAAGAAAATTTAATTAATTCATACCTATAAATGAAAATACAAAAAAATATATTCATTAAATTAAATATGTAGAAAAATGAAATAAACTTATATTAATATAAGAAATGAATCTTTTTCAATAAACTAATAAATCTTTAGTTTATTTCGTAGCGAACATTCTCATTAAACTAATGAATATTTATTTTATTCGTAATGAACTTTTTTAATGAACTAATGAATTTTTAATTCATTCGTAATGAATTTTTTCAATTTATTGGCAATGAATTTTTTTTATAAACTAATGAAACTTTACTTTATTTTTAATGAATCTTTTACAATAAACTAATAAATTTTTAGTTTATTTGTAATGAATATTTTGAACTTATTTTGTAACGAACATTTTCAATAAATTAATGAGTATTTTTTAATTTTTAATAAACTAATAAATTTTTTTAATAAACTAATAAACATTTATTTAATGACATATGATGAATATTTATAAAAATATTACTGTGTAATTTATAGTTGTATAAATTTTATTTATTTACAAAATAATAAATATTTATAAAAATATTAATAAGTAAATAATTACTGTATAAATTTGATTTATTTATAAAATTGTGAATATCTTTTACATCAGTCTTGAACAATTTCCCCATGTATTATAACGTGGCATCAGTTGGGCCTAGCAGTGAAATGCACTCGGCCTCTCATTTTTATCGTTGCAATCAATTTAATCACAGCCTCATTTCATTTCATTTGCCAAATCCATTATCTCCCTCTCTCCACCTCTCCCTCTCTCTGTAGCTCACCGAGAGTTTTGGAGTGATCGAGCAATGGAGATGGCATTTAGCTTCAACAACTCTTCCTTCTTTACGATAAACCCTAACCGTGTTCCTAGAAAGCCAACTTCTTCTAATCTACTCACTAACCAATTCTTTGGTCCTTCTTTATCTTCCTCTCATAACACTAGAGCATCACTCAAGTGTCGTTCGCGGAGTTCGTTTCACAGTTCAATCAAATGTTCTGTTTCTGAAGCTACCGAGACAGCTACTGGTAATTCGGTATCTTATTCGTATAGATAGCTCTAGTTAGGCCTTTTTCAGTTTGTGTTAATGTTTGATAATTCGAATTTGTGGCAGTATTGTTGTTTCTTCTGCACTACAATTTTGGGAATTTCCCTTTTTAGTATTACTGAATATCAAGATATCTAGGTTAGGCATTTAGATAGTTGAAAATTCAGAAAGAAGATTTTTTGCATTTCAAAGTGTTGAAGAGTGATGTTAGCACTGAAATTTACTTCTTTTCATATATGATTATGTTGAATGAATTAATCTTTGATGACATCATTGTTTTATCATTTTTTTTTCCTTCCTCTGATTCATCTAAGTATGGGTTGTCCTTGCACATGTTTCTTTTCTTCATTTGTTTCTCTGTTTTTGTATGGTTAAGTTTATATGTTATTGTGATATTCGAAACTTCTAGTGCCTCAATTCTTCGTATATTAACTCAGAGAAGAAGAGCCAATTAATGAGGAGAAGAGATATAAGGAATATAGCAATAGTTGCTCATGTTGATCATGGAAAGACAACTCTGGTTGATGCAATGTTGAAGCAAGCGAAGGTAACAGTTCAGAAATTTGTTCTAAATCTTTCTTCAATGTGTAAATGAAAGTTGGTTGTTGCACTAGAGGTTTTCATCCAGCCTTGACAGCCCAATTAATCAAACCAACTTACTGGTTTTGTTAATGGTGCTTTGCATTATTTTCATTTGGTTAGAAATTTTGGTTTACTGTTTGACTTTTTTTTTTTAAGATCAACATAAGCTGCACCTATGCAATGGAATTGTATCTGTACTTTTAGATCATATTTGCTGTTTGATCTGCTGCTATACCTTGTCATGCAGTGCAGTCAATGTGCTGGGTGTTTGCTGCAATAATTATCCTTTTTAAAAGAGCTGATATAAAGCTTATGTTTTTCTATTTTTTTCAAACTCATATCTGTGGATCTGCCTTGAATATTTCTCACAAACTGCACTGGAAAATTACTGGACTGCTTCTTCTATGAGGTTGAACATTAAATAAATAAAAGACAATTTGAGAGCTATTTGGGGTATTCTTATGATACATAAAGTCTTGCCAGGTTCCTACGTTGCTGACTGATTATCAATTATTGTGACAGCAACAAACAGACTTTAATATTTATTTTCTACATTTGCTTGCAGGTATTTCGTGATAACCAATTTGTACAGGAAAGAGTAATGGACTCAAATGATCTAGAGCGTGAAAGAGGAATTACAATACTGAGCAAAAATACATCTATAACTTATAAGGATACCAAGATTAATATTATAGATACTCCAGGGCACTCTGACTTTGGAGGTGAAGTGGAACGCATTCTCAACATGGTGGAAGGGGTTCTACTAGTGGTACTCTTCTAAACCTTCTATTATGTGGAAGATCAAGCAATTAAATCTTGAAGTGTTACGCAATGGTTCTCATATCAATATTGATGCTTTGTGATTCTTATGAAGCTTTGCATGTCATCAATTCCTTTGATGAACATTACTGTCTTCCATTCTCAGAAATTGAGATGCAAATCAAGTTAGAATCTTGGAGATGGATAAGTTAGAATGAGATGCTAATATCTAGATTATTGCTCACAGCATTTCTGGGTCTGCACCTGTACTGACTTTTACACTTGATTTTGATGAATCTCTGTTTTGAACACTGAAGTCATGTTTCTTATGAAACCCCTTCTAGTTTAAAGAATTATTTTTGCAAGGTAAAAAATAGTATATTTCTGAGTAAGGCAAAAAGGGTTCTAAGGATGAAAGTAGAATATTTTTTTACTAGAAGTTCAGAAGGACCAAGCATTTTTTCTATATATTAGTTGTCTTATAATGTCTCATAATCCCTTTTTTTTTTTTTTTTTAACTTTACAGTTGTTGTACAAGATAAAATATTCTGAGATAAGTTTTCATTTCCAATTCACTGAAACAAAAGGACATGACTATAAGATTCGACCCTGGGATGATAAAAGCATTAAATAGTACAAACTATCTATTGTTTACAATCACATAACTTCTTATATTTTGTTTTCTTGTTATAAGATTCATCTATTATTGGATTGTCTTATTTATTAAGGTTAAAAACAGATACGAAATTTACATTTGTTTTGTGCACTACACCATAACACTTGTAAAGATTTTTTTTCATTAGAATCTCTCTTGCACTTTTTACAATATTAAAAAATTATTTTGTACAAAAGAGAGATTTTTGTTGTGATTTGTCAGATTATTTTATTAATATAGTGTGTTTATATTTGACTATTTCTGGCCTAAGATCCCCGGCCTTCTTGCCTTATCCCCTAACTCTTACTTGCCTACTATTTCTCAGTGTCAGCGTGTCGTACTGATAGCATATAACTTGCACGGTTTCTAGCCTTCAAGCATCCTTGAAGCAATTAAGCACGGCAAATGTCTACTGTATAAAAACCCGTAAAATGCCAAAACCTTTTAAATTTGGAAAAAAATTTTTTTTTTTAAAAAACTTATCAATAGTATTAGGATTTTGGGCTTTGAATTTTTCTTCCTCTTTTTGCCCTGCCCATTTTTGTTATAGCTAATGTGCTGACTCTAGAATTTGGTAAATCCTTTAAAGAAGAGTTTGAAAGGAAGTTGAAATTCATTTATCCATGAGGACGAGATCCTCTAATCCTCTGGAAGCTGGTGCATTGATCTAGCTCTTTTACTATATATAGGGCGTTTTCCCTCCCACCATGTTAGTTCATTTGCCGGATTTCCTTTTTGTACTCATCTGACATAACGTAGATAAAATATGCTCTTACATGTGGGATTATTTACTGGAAAATTGATTCAGCTCTTCTGTTTGTAGGTAGATTCTGTTGAAGGGCCAATGCCACAGACAAGGTTTGTTTTGAAGAAGGCTTTAGAGTTCGGCCTTGCTGTTGTGGTTGTTGTTAACAAGATTGATAGACCTTCTGCTCGTCCAGATTATGTCATCAATTCCACTTTTGAACTATTTATTGAGCTAAATGCAACTGATGAACAGGTACTTTTTATTTTCAACTGACATGAATGGGTACTTCATTGATGCATTTTGCATGAATCAAGTCCACATTGGGCATTGAATTGAAATTCTCAATGCTAATCCAATTGGACCTGTGTTTTTTTTAACATCTCACAGACTCCCGGTAACTATTTTATGTGGGCCATCAATATGATTTGTGATAACCTTAAAATTTCTGTGTAGTTACATAGAAAGCCACTGAACAAGATTGCATCAAGACCCAAAGATAAAAATGTGGGGAAATGAACTCCCACGTGCATAGATAATCTCTTTGTGCTTTCTGTTTTGTCTCTTTATAGTTTGACAGGTTCATAAATGCTGTGACATGATGAAAGAGTATCTAAATTCAGATCTCATGGCTCACATTTTTCATGCAGTGTGATTTCCAAGTAATATATGCTAGTGGTATACATGGAAAGGCAGGATTATCCCCTGATGATTTGGCTGAAGACCTTGGGCCACTTTTTGAGTCAGTGATCAGATGCATACCTGGACCACGCATTGACAAAGATGGTGCACTACAAATGCTAGTTAGTGATTATTCCTTGTATTGTTGTTTCAACTCTTTCCTTATTTTTTATCTTGCTGCATTTGGCTTCGTTTAATTTTAATATGCCATATAGTATAAACTACTGCAAGACTTTGCTTTGAAAATCCCTGAATTTGACATTTGAAGGATCCACTACGGGAGGGACATTAAACTTTCCTGTGGAAAGACCATGATGCAATAGAACAGGTCTTTCTGTAAGGATAATCTTTTCTAAATAGGGTCGGATGTGATATGAAGAAGATGGGAAGTAAGTGTTTCATATGAATAATTATCATTAAATGAACTCAAAATAGAATTACAAGATGGTAGAGCAGGAAAGCAATTTGAAAATTTGCGTTCTGACAGGCATCTCCCATAATAGCCCTTGGTAATAAACATCAGTCTTTTCAATCCAACAAATATGTTTTGATATGTTCAACATTGAAATTTTCATTCCATTCTCAGGTCTCAGTCTCTATCATTTTCTTTACTAAATATAATCCTCATAGATTGAGTCATTTGCATACATCTAAAGCTTTTACTATAGAGTGTTGACAATAAACTTTAGGAGCGTTTTCATATTACCTACATTTGACACATTGCTAAAACTCCTTGCCAAACAGATGAAGCAGATTCCAAGAGCAAGATTTCTGAAATTGATTTTGGCTTTTTTTTTTGGACCTAAGGCACTGGTTATGTTTAGATGCTGATATTTTGTGCATATATAGTTTTAACTTCAATTAGATCTCTCTTTTTTATTATTATTATTTTATTATATTCCTGAATGAAATTCTTATAACATTGATATGAAATGCTAATTGCCACTAACATATTTTAGGCAACAAATATCGAGTATGATGAACATAAAGGACGAATAGCCATTGGACGCTTGCATGCTGGAATTCTTCGGAAAGGAATGGATGTGAGGGTAGGTTTTCCTGTCTTCTGGAATCTGATTTAGATTTTTTTCCCCTAATTTGCTATCATATATATTGGGTAATCCTGTTATTTATACTTCAGTGAATCTGGAGCCACCTTTGGTGTTATTTGCATTCCTTGCCAAATTTAAGTTATAGAAGGATATTAGTACCTAATTAAAAGGAAGCACTCCCTGATCCTGTGTGGTGTCAATTTCTCAGGTGTGTACATCAGAAGATTCATGTAGATATGCAAGAGTTAGTGAGCTTTTTGTGTATGAGAAGTTCAGTAGAGTTCCAGCAGAGAGAGTAGAAGCTGGTGACATTTGTGCTGTCTGCGGAATTGATGATATTCAAGTAAGCCTTTGCTCGCTGAATCCGTTTTTTTATTTGAGTAGAGAATTCCATTTCTTGTTTTCTGTCAAGCATATTATTTCAAAATTAGCATATAGTGGTCAACAGAATTATGAATTTGTCTCTTGAATCAATGAACCACAACTTTGGAAGTGAAATTTTTTGCATCCAGGAATTTGTCAGACAAAAGGTATAGCTTAGAGTATAATCTTACCATAATCTACGTAACGAAATTACCTTGTTTATCCAGAATTTTTCCATGATTGATTCAATTTTCACTGATCAGATTGGGGAGACAATTGCTGATAAATTATCTGGGAAGCCGTTACCTTCTATCAAAGTAGAAGAACCAACTGTGAAAATGTCTTTCTCTATAAACACTTCGCCATTTGTTGGCCGTGAGGTAAGGCCATTACATGACCTATAATTATAATAATTAGTAAGCACATTTGTGTTCTTCCTTTGCTATCTGTATCCTGACTGTGGCCTGCCTTCAGACAAAATTGTCAATTGGAGGAGGCAAAAGTATGCTAGCCTTGAGAGTGCTGGTTATCCCTTTTGTACAAGTATTTGTTATATCAATATTTTGATGAGTGATTTGTCATTATTTTTGTTGGCATTGTCATCTCTTTCCTAAATTTTTAATTTCCAATTATTTTGACTTAATTCAACATATTAGCCTGCTTGATAATGTATGTCAAGTATTTTAGAATTTACCAGTGTGAATGTTTTCATGTTTCCAAGTTATTGAAAATTTGATGTTTCTTCTCTCTTTCAGGGAAAATATGTTACTAGTAGGAATTTGCGAGACAGACTCTATCGTGAGCTCGAGCGAAATTTAGCTATGAAAGTTGAAGATGGTGAAACTGCAGATACATTTATTGTTAGTGGACGTGGCACTTTACATATCACCATATTGATAGAGAACATGTAAGGATATATATATATATATATATATTTTTTTTTTTTTTTTTCATTTCCTTATTGTGCAAATTTGGTTTTACACCTCTTGCTTTTCAGGCGAAGAGAAGGATACGAATTCATGGTGGGACCTCCCAAGGTCATAAACAAGAAAGTAAATGATCAAGTGCTGGAACCGTATGAGGTGGTTTCTATTAAGATTTAGTTTTCTTTCATTTGACAGAAAACTATAACATAGGACATATATCTAAATTCATGATTCACATTGTTGTCTATGGGCTCTGATTTTCCTGTTGTCAATGGACTAGTTAATATCTGAAGAAATGTGAATTCTTGTATTGAATTGAATTTTATAGGACTATACAATCTCTATTGTTAGAAGAGAGTACTAGTCTGTAAAGGAAAACAAAAAATCTTTCCTATACAGTAGAGGCTTAATTACAGGAATCATAATCACTAGAAATTAGGAATAAACAAGGAAAGAAGGCGGCTGTATTTTTCTCAATATCTATTGATTGTAATGCGCACACACATACATGTGCGCCTTAGTATATCTATATGTGTGTAAGGTTTCCTCTATGTAATGTATCAAACTAAAAAGCTGAGTTTCCTGGCTTTTATTTTGTTTGTTTAAATATAGTTTGTGGTACTTGTGTGTGTCCGTATATAAGGATTGCATGCAAGCACAGCACAGTAGATGATCTAAATTAAAGTCTATAACAACCACATACCGCAGTGTGTTTTATATTTCCACTGTTTTGTAAATTGTTATGAACTTTGAGGCCTTGTTTGTGATACTAATTGCACAACAGAAAAATGTCATCATATAATATTGCCAGAAATTCCATGATTTTCAAGCTTACTGATGTTAGTTATTCCGAACATGGGAATGCTTGCAGATTGCAACCGTGGAGGTACCAGAAGAACACATGGGATCTGTGGTTGAGCTCCTTGGCAGAAGGCGTGGGCAGATGTTTGATATGCAAGGAGTTGGGTGTGTAAAATATTTTTTGTGGCTTGACTTCCTCAATTCAAAGATCCTGACGTTATACTTTAGTACACCTTGTTTATGTGATCTTGATACCTATCATCGACTTTTTCTTATGTTCTAGGTCAGAGGGAACAACACTTCTAAAGTATAAGATTCCTACCCGTGGCCTTCTTGGATTGCGGAATGCAATTTTAACAGCTTCTCGTGGCACAGCTATTCTTAATACCATATTTGATGGCTATGGACCTTCGGCTGGGGATATTTCTACACGAGATCAGGGTTCACTGGTAATTACTAACCTTGGGCGTTTTAGTGATTTAAAATTACTACTTGGGCGTTTTAGTGATTTAAAATTACGATGTACAAAGATGGTATTTTTATGATATATTGTGCTTTACATATGAGCCTGTATATTTGACAGAACAGAAGTGCATAATATGGCTAATGAAGAACATTTTAACATCCACAAGTGTGTTTTCACTATAACCATGCATATTCCTTGATTTCTTGAGCTACTGTTTCTCTTAAAAGTGACTCTTTTGGTGTTCCATTCAGCTGTAATGAATGGATTCCTTATTTAATTTAGAGAGGGATGCTCTCTTTTTGGGGGGGAGAGGCAGAGGATAGTTCTTCAACATAGCTGGTAATTTTGCTTAAGTACTTGGGAAACCATAGAAAAAGGCTAGATGTATTAGTTATTTCTCTATTATCAGAGACATTTTCTGTTAAAAAAAAATGTTTGACAAGTGACGATACATTTGGATACAATAGTGATAAACAGATCAAGAACCAAGGGCATTGAGCCCGTACTTCTTGAAATATTAGTACTCTATTACTTCACTAGAAAGAAAATAATTTTACTCCAAACTGAAGATTTATGCGTTGCTGAACATGATTAATTGAGCAAAACATTGAAGAATACAATTGAAACAGTAAGAAAATTAATTTTGGGACAACACTTTTTGCTTTGTTTTACATTAGTAATTAAATGACAGTGAGAGGCTTTCAGGTTGCCTTTGAGGAAGGGACTTCTACTTCATACGCTCTTTCTAGTTCACAAGAGAGGGGGCATATGTTTATTGGACCTGGAGTGGAAGTTTACAAAGGTCAAATTGTCGGCATCCATCAGCGACCAGGGGACTTATCACTCAATGTGTGTAAGAAAAAGGCTGCAACAAATGTACGCTCAAATAAGGAACAAACAGGTAAAAAGCTGCCCATGCCATTATCTTCATTTCTCAATAATTTTCTTGAAGCAAATAAATTGCACTTGATTTTCAGATAAATGCACAGTGCATGTCATTCATATTCATTTATTGCAATCTGCCTTTCATCTACCTAAAAAAAATCACTACTTAGAAGGCTAAGGCTTGCCTGTGGCATTTCATTACCCATTTTCAGATCTCGCATTAATACTTAGTGACCCGTCTTTCCTATCTACGTGCAGTGGTACTTGACACTCGTTTGGATTATAGTCTAGACGACTGCATCGAGTATATTCAAGAAGATGAATTGGTAGAAGTTACTCCCTTAAGCATTCGAATGTGCAAAAATCCAAAGCTCACAAAGAAGACAAGATGAAGAGCTTATAGACTTTTATCCGTTGGATCTAGCAGCGGAACGCCATTGCTGCATTGCATACTGAATCTCAGAACAATAAACGCCTCCTACCTAAACATTTAGATTCATCTCATTTGCCTTTCCATCTAAATTGCAAATCCCTTCCCCCACGTTAAGAAGCTTCCTGCCTCATAGCGTTCATATAGAATGAATTATTTTTAGAATGCCAAGCATGTCAAGTTTTGCTTCCTGATACAAGCTTGTATAGAACGCTATACCACACTTTCAAGTTTCAATCATAGTATTCGCCAAGATGACTCATCTTGTATTACTAGGTAATAAGCCTCTGAAGATTCTTAGGAGCAGGCAGAAGATGATGTATTCAACTGCCTTGAAAATAGGCTATGATTTAATTATTATTATTTCATAAGGTTACAATTAGTTTTTTATTCACATCTTCACAATCCGAAACTTATTTTTTCTGATATTTAGAGTGAGTTTGACTAATCCAAAGTGTGCTGGTTAGGATTCCGAAAGGCTAGAAAGTACTTTCACGTATTTAAGGTAGTTATATATTTAATTTGAAATTTTTGATTAAAGTGAAAGACTTCTGGATCAATTTATCTGCATTTTCTATTAATTTCTCATTTGCTGGCGTAGATGACCAGGCCATCTCCTAACTTTTGACCATCTGGGTCATGTCATTTTCTTATAGACCTTGTATTAATTAATTAGATGGCAAAATAATTGTATCTTTAAACCAATCACATTAGCAATGCAAGAGTTGACTTCTAAAAACAATATTAAAGTATAAGAATCTGAATGGGAGTGATTCATTCATCTTATTGAAGTTTCAGTTGCCTTGTTTTAACTCCAACTGTGTGCTGTGGTGAGCAACCATCAAAGGATCAAAGATTCTTCACATGCCATTGTTGACAAACCCAATACTAAGTCATTCATTTTCTAAGGACCATATGTATGTAAACTTAGTGTTGATTTAGATATTTCAATTGTAATAAATTGAATCATTCTATCCCACAAGCGAGCTTTCTAGAATAAAAAGAAAAACTTTCCTCAAGGAAAAAAAATAATAATAACAATAATTGAACAAATATAGAAATTAAATACTCGTTTCTTCCTCTCCTAAAGTCTAAGCGTTAGATTAGTACCCTGATTATTTGGGAATATGTACCTAGAAGATCACCTGTTATTCCCAACCCTTATAATCATATATTTTTGTTTTATACCATTCAAAAAATATACAAAATAGTTATTCATTGATCTAAAATAATATTTTGATTTGTTATTATTATTATGAAAATCTCAAAAATTTTATAATTGCTCAAATGCTTTTTGCTAAAAGAATAAATGCGAGGGATTAGTATTAAAAGCTACTTAATGAGGAATTTTAGAAGAAAAATAAATTAATTAAAAAAAGCATATATTAGAGTTAAAGAATATAATCTGTATTTTATTTTGTACTTTTTGTACAAATAGCTTGGGAAATAATCCATTAATGTAGTGAATGGAACACATGAAGCTTTAAGTTGCCCATTTTTCCCATGTAATTCATAAAAAATATCACACATTCTGAAGCAACTTCCATAACTTTGAAAAGTTAAAAAGGGGAATCAACTCACATTTGGTTGAAGATCATAGGAATCTCCCTAAGTAATCCATGTTCGATTCCCACATTCTCTTTCCCAACTTGTAATTTGATAAATAAAAAAAAGTTAAAAAGAAATAAAAACTAAATATGTCACTGTGCATGACAAAGTTCATTAGCTTTATTCTTTTTGTTTCAGGTTGAATCCATAAGTGTTGTGTTGCTTCCTAACCCAAATAGAGTTCAAAGTTTTTCAGTCTAATTGGATTCCACCTTTTGTTTCTATTGATATTAATAAATAAATCTTCAATACAAGAAATATGTTGCAAATAAAAAAATGTTGATTAAGATAAGGCTGTTACAACATTAAATATTATTTTTTCAGTGTAACATATCATTTATAAACATGTAAAATAATATGTATATATATTATATTCATATCAACTAATCAAAATAAAATTATTAAATACACATAATTATATAAATGATATGTTATGCAATAAATTATAATTTTATTATAATTTAGAACTAAATTTTTTAATTATTACAATTTAATACTAAAATTTTTAAAAATACTGTAATTTAATACCAATCAAAATTTGAATCAAACAAAAATATGTTTCAGAATGTTGATATACTATATCAGCATGTCATATTATCCGATTAATATATCACGTTAACAAATCGATATGATACATTATCTCTTTCTTTTACTAAAATTTTAATTGGAGTACCAAATTATATTTTTATTAAAGTTTTTGTACAAATCTACTTTGTGCCAGATTACTTCATAACATTAGCACAATTAGCTATGTAGTTTACCTAAAAGTAAGGTGGGGTCCATGAAATTCGTATTTGTGTTTGTTATAAAAGAGCACGTCATCATAATGTAATTTACAAGGCGTCCACCTTCATTTATTGACGTTGACCAAGAACTAAGTGCTCTGCCATTTTACATTCTTACCCTAAACATTCTCTCCTATTTACTACTAAGTGCTGGAGTGGATGTTTTATTTATTTATTTATTTTTTTTGGAGTTAATCATGTTTTAGAAAACAAATAATGAAAAAATCAATACTACTAAGTTATTTATACTTTGCAATCGAAATGTTGAAATTACTATCTTCCAAGAAAGAGGCAAAAACAGAAAAGAAATTAAAACGAAAAAAATGTTGTGAAGAGTTAGGAGGGAAGTCTCTGGGAAAGAGGTTTGACCTCCCATTCTGTCTATCCCTTCTCATTTGATGAACCCATCCAATTCTTGAAATATCGATGATAATGGTTCTTGCGTTGTAAATTCCTCTTCTCGTCTTTATTGCTCCCTTCAGATTTTTTTTTACTACTCAATCTCTTCTTCTATTGTTCACATACATCTTTGAATTTTCTTTCTTAATCAAAAGTTTCCTTCCTGGAATATCATCTCCGAAGTCAAAGTTTTCTTCTTTTTTTGGTTATTAGGTGGAGAATTATCTATCAGTTCTGAGATTTGATAATTTATAGCTGGATCTTATATCTTCTATCCCGATTGCAAATACCCATCTCCTAATTTCGATCAAAGCGTTGGATTTTGACTAAAAAAGAGTTTCTTTTCTTTTTTTGATCGATCTGAATTCAATTCTCTCTTCAAATCTAAATACCCATTTCACCTGCAGCCATAATAAGCAAAATTTCTTCTTTCTTTTTTTTCCTATTTTTTGGAGTTTTCTGATTCATGGGTAACTGCTGTGCCAACCCAGCATCAGCCGAAGTTCACGAGAATAAGCAGTACAAGAAGAAACAAAACCCTTTTGCCGTCGATTATGTTGTCACCCATGGAGTCAGCTACAAGCTCACCGTTCTAAAAGACCCGACAGGACGAGAAATCGAGCCAAGGTATGAGCTTGGAAGAGAACTAGGTAGAGGTGAATTTGGAATCACATATTTATGTACAGACAAGGAGACTGGGGACACTTACGCTTGCAAATCGATTTCTAAGAAGAAGCTAAGGACGGCAGTTGATATTGAAGATGTGAGGAGAGAAGTACAGATCATGAGGCATTTGCCTAAGCATCCTAATATTGTGAGCTTGAAGGACACATATGAAGATGATAAGGCGGTGCATTTGGTGATGGAGTTGTGTGAAGGGGGAGAGTTATTTGATAGAATTGTGGCGAGAGGGCATTACACTGAGAGAGCTGCTGCTGTGGTCACAAAGACCATTGTGGAGGTTGTTCAGGTGAGAGAGGTTCTTTTTAATTCTTTATTTTGTGATTGGATCTTTTATTTTGTTTTATTTTCAATCCAAGATTTGTTCAGGAGTTGGTCAAACATGAAAAGAATTGGATGGTTGAACAGTAATTACATAGTTCTGGTACAGTAACAACCATTATTACATAGTTCTGGTATATTCTTGTTGACCTTCTGGGTAGAGTGATCAAGTTATAGTTCTAATTGGGATGTTATGTATGGGCTTTTGAATTGGATTCTACAATTTTTGTGAGTGTAAGGATATAGGACTGATGAACAAACTCAAGTTGATGAATAATAGTGGCTGATTGAATTATTGTCTTTGTTATTTTCGTGGCAATTCGGCTTGAGGAATATGTACAGCAGATGATGATTCTTATGATCTTAATGTTTCTTTTTCTTGTATAGAGTTGAGGCCACTTTGCACCTCCTCTTTACTTCTTGTGCTCATCTGTCTAAAACTTTATTTAGCTTTTATTACCCACAAGTTTGGCTACCCTCTGTTTGGGCCTATTTTCTTCAATATATGTATATATTGGTTTTCTTTGATCGCACATGCAAAATAATTTAGTTACTTTATGGTATCAATGGGAGCTTGGCACGGCTTTGGAGAGCTATGCACTCTCTTCAAAAAGTCAAACCACAGCTTTGACTGAAAGCTGGAGAGAGAAGCTTCCAGAATTAGCTGTGTTTTATAGTCTCAGTTTTTGTGCACAGCTCCCAAGTGCTATGCAAACTTGGCCCATATGTATCCTGCATACTGATACTGAATTTAATATAACCACGTTAATTTGCGAAACTTTCTATTTTAGTTTGCATTGGTGCTGCTTATTGATTTTAATGTATTGTCTTGCAGATGTGCCACAAACATGGGGTGATGCACAGGGATCTAAAACCTGAGAACTTTTTGTTTGCAAACAAGAAGGAGTCTGCACCTCTGAAGGCTATTGATTTTGGACTGTCGGTGTTTTTCAAACCTGGTAAAGCCTCATGTTTGGTAATTTTTCATTTAGGCACCAATGAAGGTATGTACATTTGCTGAAGTTTGGTTACTTTATACAGGTGAAAGATTCAATGAAATAGTTGGAAGTCCATACTACATGGCTCCTGAGGTGTTGAAGAGGAATTATGGCCCAGAAATAGATGTCTGGAGTGCTGGTGTCATACTTTACATCTTACTTTGTGGTGTCCCACCCTTCTGGGCAGGTCGGTATTTTGGGATAGTATTAGCGAAACATCAAAAGTGATATGCATAATATCGTTTGCATTAAATGCCTGTGGTGAAACTGCAGATGTAAATATGTGCTGTGCGTTCTACTCATACTGCAGAAAACCTCTCTATGTAGAGTTCTGAACATTTGAGAAAGACGTGTTTCTAATTATACTTTTATTTTTCTCTAAATTATAGGTTAGCACATACCTTGTAGACCATAAAATCGATTGATAGCTATAATTACCTGTATATGAAGTGACTTGTATGATCTGACAATGAGTAACCAATCGACTAAACTGTCATTGCTACATGGTCGCAATATCATGCACAACCAAGCTATGCTTGCCCATGTCTCACATCTATTTATACAATAACTTTTGAAGGTCCTGCCTTTAGGCTTTTTCTTGTCATAAGTTTGTTTTTTCTGTTCCGGTACTTGATTTTTTTATTTTTTTTCTCCTTACTGTGCAGAAACTGAACAAGGAGTCGCTCAAGCAATAATTAGGTCTGTTATTGATTTTAAGAGGGATCCTTGGCCCAAGGTTTCCGATAATGCAAAAGATCTTGTGAGGAAGATGCTTGATCCTGATCCTAAGTGTAGGCTTACAGCACAGCAAGTGTTAGGTAACTTTGGGTTTTTATGAAATGGATGCCTCATGTTTATGGAACTTATTCTAATGACTAATTATGATAAGAATATTCCCAAAGTTAAATAGTTGCTTATCCTTTGAATGCAGAGCATCCTTGGTTGCTAAATGCAAAGAAGGCTCCAAATGTTTCTTTGGGTGAGACGGTGATTGCAAGGCTCAAGCAATTCTCTGTAATGAATAAACTCAAGAAAAGAGCTCTTAGGGTATGTCTCAAATTTTCTTTTTCTAACTAAAGAAATATTTGTTTTGGCAACTTGATTTGCTCAGAAATTTGGTTCTCTATCCTGCATGCTTACAGTTTTATCATTGATTCTTTTAAATTTCAAATTAACAGGTAATAGCTGAGCACTTGTCAGTAGAGGAAGTTGCTGGCATAAAGGAGGGCTTCCAACTGATGGATACAAGCAATAGGGGCAAGATTAACATTGATGAGCTAAGAATTGGATTGCAGAAACTAGGTCATCAGATCAATGATAATGATGTTCAAATGCTAATGGAAGCTGTAAGTGCTGACCACTGACTCTGAGTACCAAAGAAACCATTTATCTTTCCCATTCAACTATTGAAAACAATAAATAAATTAGCAAATATGTAATCATGTTCTTAACAAACCTTATTTTTTCTTTTTAATCTTTATAGGGTGATGTAGATCGAGATGACCATCTGGACTATGGAGAGTTTATAACCATTTCTGTTCACCTAAGGAATATGGGTAATGATGAGCACCTTCTTAAAGCCTTCAAATTCTTTGATAAGAACCAAAGTGGGTACTTAGAAATTGAAGAGCTAACAGAAGCCTTGGCTGATGAAGTTGATGAAAACAGCAAAGAAATCATTAATGCCATTATGCATGATGTGGACACAGATAAGGTAATATATCTTCTTTTGCCATTTGGTCGATTTGTGATTCTAAAAGTAGCCTATGCATTTCCACCTTCAGTATTTCATGGAGCCTTGACAATTTCATATTCCTTTTGCCCTGTAAAGTAGTCAGTTTTCATCAAGTGTTCGTATAAATGTTTCTAGTCCAGCATGAATCATTTCTGTAAAATTGCAGGATGGAAGAATAAGTTACGATGAGTTTGCTGCCATGATGAAGGCGGGTACTGATTGGCGAAAAGCATCAAGGCAGTATTCAAGAGAGCGATTTAATAGTCTGAGTCTCAGATTGATGAAGGATGGCTCATTACAGATCTCAAATCAGGAGAGCATATGACTTCTGAGAACTAAAATTACAATTATCAAAATTTTTTGACTTTGTCCAGATTTCCTCTTATCCCTTTTCTTAAATTTTAAACCCTTTTCAGAATTTTATAGTTTTTTTTTTTTTTCCTTTTTCCTGAATTTGCAAAGTTATGTTCATTGAGAGAAAGTGAGGAAAGAAAATTAGTGGGTATTTTGGTTGTAAACAGTGTTAAATCGGTTGTAATTCTATAAAAGGAATCAAGTTGGGTATTGTTAAGTGTATTTTACATGAAGAAATGTGACTGTTATTTGGATGTGAAATGAGATTTAGCAAACATACTTGTGTTCCTCAATTCTTGAACACATTATGACATGTGATCATTTTACTATTATTTCATAGAGCAACAATAATTTTTCAAGCCTTTTTTTTATTGGCAAAAATGGCCTTAAATTTTCTTATCTAGCAATGCCGTCAGCGAGGATATGGCTGATAGTCTAGATTGTTTGACAGATCCAGGGAGATATTGCTAGCTGTCAAATTCAAGCCAATGTAGTAGGTCTTCTTTGGATTGTCTAATTCGGTTGCACTTTTAACCTCCCCAAAATCAGTACAATTCCGAAGGGAATTTTACAAAAATAGAAAAAAAAAAAAAAAAGAACATAATTACATGCTATTAATGTTTTTTTACAATTTTATTGAAAACATGGGAAAATAATTACAACAGTGTACCAAAATCTAAAAATCACTTCAAAATATATTTAGATAGTATATTTCTGGAATACTTTTGGTATATTTTGAGCATATTTTAGTTTAATTTTCACAAAAAATAAATAAATAAAAGAAAAAGAAGAATTCAATTGAATTCAAATTCAAAACATCACAAATTTTCAAATTAAGAACTTTCAATTTATTGTTGAGCATTGGATATACATTTTGGAATAGGTTGATATAGAATGTGAAATACCTTCATAATACCTTAAGAATGTTTTGAGTATATCTCAGAAATACATTGGGTATATCTTAGGAATATTTTGAATATATCTTGAAAACTTCTTGAGAATTTCCTGGAAATATCTTAAGTATATCTTAAAAATATTTTTGAAAATTTTATGGAAATACATTGAGAATTCCCTAAGAATACTTTAGTATACTTTGGGGTATCACATAGAAAATTCAATAAAGAAGAATAAACACACCAAAGAACATAAAATGTTAAAATAAAACATTAAGAGAAACAACTCTACATATGCAAAGCAAATTGTATCATTCCTTCACGTCACTTCATTTCTTTTGCTTGGTGTCCACTGTCCAAAATTTAGCAATTTTGCATATACAAGATTTTGAAGGAGTTTGTCAACGCAAAAACAACTTGTTGTGGCATTGACCGTGATTTGGTTCAAGCACTTCGATTTGGTAACAAAATTAACAACATCTCGACTTGTAATAGCATTTGGACCTCGTTGACAAAGTCGCTTCAATCCGTCTTCATTCTTTTTCCGATTCACTCGTTAGTTTTAGGAAGTAAGACTGATGGACAAACTAATTGGAGATTAGAAGAAGATAGGAAAGGTTTGATGCCTATTAAAAGAATCATGTCATTAGTAATAGATAGGAATGAAAAAAAAAATTCGGTAGAAATAAAAGGACAAAAAAGTGAAGATATATTTGAAAGAAAAAAAATCCAGTAAACAATGAAATTCCTCAATTCCAATGCTGGGACACTACATAAAGGACTATCTTGATTGAACTCATTCTAAAAAGGTTTAAGGGGCAAATTTGCCCTAGATCGAGTTATATTTCAAACTATGACTCAATACATATAAGCCTCCAAAATAATGACTCAGTAAAAATAAGTTCCTAAAGTAAAAAAGATTGTTATAAATAAACTCCTAAAGTAAAAAATTGGTATAAACAAGCCCCAAAAATTTAAAAAAAAAATGGTAAAAATAAGCCCATATATCATAAATGCATGTTCTATTTTGTTATTTAAGTTTTAAACTTTAACGCTTTAAACTTGAGGGGTTTATTTGAACCAAATTTAAAGAGTTTATTCGTATTGAGTCATAGTTCAAGCTATGACTCATTCTAAATAGTATAGTTTAGGAGTAAATTTGCCTCTTTGGCCTTCTTTGGCCTTCTAAAAATTACAGAAACTCAAATGTCTAAACGAACAAAAATAACGAAATGCTTCACAAAAGCTTTGGATTCTGCTGGAATGTTGCTTCTTAGTTCTTCTTGGCGACATACTTGGAATCATGACTCCATTGATACGGGGCAATGCTTTTGACCCAATGACAAATAGGACAAGACGACAATCCGGATATCAACTTTCACCAGTAATCTTTGCAAGAACACGAGCCATCGATAAATTTGTGGAAACGAATCCGATCTCTTACAATGATTTCCCGATTGTAAATTTTACTTATAATTTGTCACTTCATGACAATTCCTACAAACTCTAAGATTCTTTACTATCCTAATAGGTGCTGGTGCTTTAATTTTCAACAAGCCATAAGCAATGGCCAGCCTTTCACTATGTTCATGCAGAGCCTTCTCTTTCTCTTCATCATCCAAATTGTGCAGAACAGCAGAAACACATGGTTCATATCCAGCATTATGAATCTTCACAGAGACATCTCTTAAAGTTCTTTTTATTTCTTCTGCCTCAGGATGGGACCAGTCACCCATTACAAACTCATGCACAAAGCCATCAACCTCAATTGAAGTACAACCTGGCACTGCCTTGATGCCTTTTTCCTTCATCTTCTTTCTCACACGACTCACCTTCTCCCATTGTGAAATGGAAGCATACAAATTTGCAACAAGGATATAGTTTTCAGGATTTAGTGGTTCCAGTTCAAGAAGTTGCTCGGCAACAATTTCAGCCTGGTATACCATCCGATTTTTCCTGTACCCTACAAGTAATGTTCTCCAAATCACTGGATTTGATGTTGGTATTGTTTGAGCAAAATTGTAGGCTTCATCAACAAGGCCTCCACGGCAAAGTAAATCAACCATACAACCGTAATGCTCTATTGACGGTTCTATTCCCAATTCTAGCATGTTTGACCAATATCTCTTGCCCACTGACACTAGTCCACCATGGGCACATGCAGATAAAATACCAATGAAGGTTACATGGTTTGGTTTGACCTGAAAACAAAAAAACAAAGATTATTTTTGACAACCACGGAAATCTATACAATAATTTAACCCATTAAAGGGGCATTTGAGTTAAGTACATATGCATATGAAAAGATCTGCAAACCAACAAGCCATCAAGCGCTCCCAAATTTAAATGTCAAACTGCAACAATATAATTAATGTTATATCTCATTTACAGCTTCGTTCATCCTAACTATCTCTTTATGTCAGAAACCAACAAAAAATTATACAGATGACTCTAATTCACTAGAAGTCTAGCTTGAAATATGTGTGAATGCGAGAAAAACAATTTTAAGATTTAAGCATCCAAATTAACAAGCTGTCCCAAAGTCATTCATGTAAAAGGGTTAAATATTACTGTTTCCATATTGTTTACCTTTGCTTCTTCCATCTTAGAAAGTACCTCCAATGCGTCCTCTGCAAGTCCATGAATAGCCAATCCAACAATCATCGAACTCCAAGCTTTACTATCTTTCACTGGCATCCCATCAAAAATTTCTTTTGCTTTCTCTATACACCCACACTTTGCGAACATATTAACTAGAGCTGTATTAAGCTCAAGATCGATATTAATCATCCGTTTCTTGATATAAGCATAAACCCAGCTCCCTATATCCAGAGCTCCGGCCATGGCACAAGCAGAAATCACACTAACCAACGAAACCTCATCAGGTTCAATACCCACCTCCTGCATTTCCCGAAACATACTCAAAGCCTCATTGACCATTCCCACCCTCGCATACCCACTTACCATTGAGCTCCAACAAACCAAATTCCTCTCTGTAATTTCATCAAACACCTTCTTAGCGAGCTTTATTTCCTCACATTTCGAGTAAAAATTGACCAACGAAGACTGTACATAAGGGCTCAGAGCAAACCCAGATTGTAAAATTCGCGCATGAACCTGCTGACCTTCTTCAAGAGCCATTATAGTAGAGCATGCTTTGAGAAGAAAAGCCATTGTGTAACTGTTTGGACTGGGGTAGCCTCTTTTGATCATCCTTTTATACAAACTAATGGATTCTTTAGATTGGATTTTAGAGTATGAAAAACCCCTTATAATGGAATTGTAAGCGAAAATTCCTGGGCTTGGAATCTGAGAGAAAACTTTGCGCGCATAATCGATGTTGCCATGGGGAGAAATAGAGGAGAAAGAGAGGATATTTGAAAGCAAGAAGGATATGGTAGAGAGGGGAAGGAAGCGTGTAAGAATATGGGCATGGATCTGGCGGAGAAAGTTCATATTGGGACATTTTCGGATCAGAAAAGCGATTTCTTTTTCTTCTTCTTCCAGCTTCTCTACTTGTTTGTTGCCGTTGGTTGGTTACGAGGGAATACATATTATCATCGGCATGCATTTAAAAATACAAAATAAAATTACTTAACGGTCATTTTAATTGAAAGAAAGTCCATTTAATAAAAATAAAAATTATTTGCTTAAGAAGCAGAAGGAAGTTATAACTAAATAATATTTTCTTATTCCAAAATTTCCAAATTCATATATTAATACTCCTCTCTTGTCAAAATATATTCTATCAAAAGATAATTCCCTTTCTTTTTAAAATATAAATATTAATTAATTATCTATATATTACTACAAAAAAAATAAAGGTAAAATAAAATGAACTGAATTTATTTCGGTTTAATTAAAAATTTTAAATTCAATTATAAATATTTATTTAATTAAATTTCGAATTCAAATATAAATATTTATTTAATATTTATGTAGAATTTTGAATTCAAATATAAATATTTATTTAATTAAACTTTTGAATTCAAATATAAATATTTATGTGTAGTAAAACATGAATTATCATCTAGCAAATTAAATTTTCATTAAAAGAAACTTAAGATATTTTCCGCCTTTTGTAATTAACACATTTTGTCATTTTGCTCTCTATTTTTTTTATTTGCTACTCATATACATTTTTTATCATCTTATTCATTGTTTAATTCGTAAAACCGACATATAGTCTTTGATGCAAATATGATAGTTGATATAGTATAATTGACAAAATTAAATATTTTTCCTTACTATACAACGTTAGAGTGCTACATATATATTTTCACCAATTTTACCAAGAATAAAATGAA
Source organism: Balakata baccata (assembly GCA_949630135.1). Classification (NCBI taxonomy): domain Eukaryota; kingdom Viridiplantae; phylum Streptophyta; class Magnoliopsida; order Malpighiales; family Euphorbiaceae; genus Balakata; species Balakata baccata. The sequence goes on from CATIWF010234366.1 coordinate 35,585, forward strand.
CCAAAAATTAATTATAAGTGGTAAAATAGATTAAAAAAAAAAAAAGACTACAAAATGGCAAAACATACCAAAACAGGAAATGGATCTCCTATACATGAATGAAGTCCTATATACGCGGCTTCAAAAAAACAAGATAAAAAGGATTTGATTTTTGGACATTGAATTCCGTAATCTCGCAGGAAATCTCGGAATTCAATTCTGTTTCTTTGTCCGTCCAAATTCCTGATTTCATTACTTGGGGTTTGTAATTTAAATCATGGGAACACCGGAATTCCCCAATTTTGGGAAACATTGCACAATTCCTTACCTTTCGCTTGCGATTGCTGCCGCCAGGTATTCTCCAATTCCTTTCTCTTTTCTTGTTCGGAGCAAATGCTTCATCGGGTTGGAGTTGGATTTTAACCTTTTGTTTCTTTATTTGTTATATAGGGTCTCAATTTGAATTGGAAGAAAATAAGTTAGATTCAATTTGTTGGATGATGAAACCACTAATATTTGGTGATCCGGGATTTCACATGATATGTTCACCTGAGATTCAGTTTCTTGTATAGGTATTCAATGAATGAAAATCGTGTTCAAAGTACCATAAGTGTTAAGGTTTGAACAAATTAGTGGAAAGTTTCTTTTCTTCTGACTCGATTATGCAGAATGAGTCAAAGTTGAAGCACTTCTTCTGGCATTTTCCAGAGCCTTGAAGATGGTTAATAAATGGATTGAATCTTACTTCAGCATTCTATGCTCAATGTTTGTACATTCGTTTGTCGACTTGGTGCTTCTTGTTAGTGTGTATCTGTTATAGGTTGTCATGTGTAAAGATCTGGTCTTTTTAGCTCAGTTTTGTGCTGCTCCAGGGGGATGTTAATGGATGCCTCTTTTAGGGAAAAAAAATGCTTTGTTTCCTTTTCGTATGATATTGTTGTATTCTTGATCTGCAATTATATTGGAACAAAAATTGTTATATTGTATGTATTTTAGGAGGCACAAGAAAGTGATGAGGCAAATAGCAATACCTTTTAGTTTTATCAAAGTTTAAGTTTGATAGTCCTTTGTTCATGCTGAGATATTGATCATGCAATGCCATAAAAATTTAGTATATTGATAATTATTTGATTGATTTCTTATCCAATGAATGAGAAGAGAGTTTTATGGCAGATAGCGTACGTGTTTGTCTTATCTACTATGAATACACTGTCCATCAAATTATATCAAGGTCACAAAGAAGAGAAAATGCCCTGTACATGGTTGTAGGGAGGTCCTTGTATTCTCAAACACAATCAAATGCAGGATTGCACCATTGACCAATGCTTGAAGCGCCGGTTTGGACCTGCCCACAGTTGTCCTGGACCAACGAAACCTGAGTTGGGTTTTCAATTTTTGAGTCTCCTAACTAGGAGTGCGGAATTGAAGCCTAATCAAACACCAGCTGCGTCTTCTGCTAATTGGGCCACAGTTTTTCACAATGCAGCTTCAACTGTTGAAGCGTCGGCCCAAGCAGGCATGGCAAATTTGAGTACTGAGATCAGCCGAGCTTGGCAGACTGCAAAAAATGGTGCAGGCCCGAGCAGTGAAAGCAGGCTAGAGGAGGAGTGTCCACAATGTGTTGCAAGGTTTGCCTCAGTTCCAACTCTGGTGGAGCATGTGCAGAAGGTGCATGAAAAGAGTACTGGGAACCAATCTCGCGTAATAAAGTTGCCTGTAGATGTATGCCCCAAGTGCAGTAGAGGTTTCCGTGATCCTGTGGCACTAGTGGAACATGTCGAGACAGAACATGCAGGTTCTTCGAGAGCTTAGAAAGTTTTGGTTACTAAAACAGCAAATTGTCCCTTCTGGATTATTTATCTGAAAATAATCAATTGTGGCTTGCTTTCATTCATGTGAAGCTGCAGGAATGCAAATAACTTTTGTGCATTGAATCAATACGCAAGGAAGTTTCTAACTGTAACATACAATTTAAATGATTACGTGAGTAATGTACATTGGTCACAGTCTAAATAAATTTTCATTTTTTTTCATAGATATTTGCCAGTTTTTTCACTTGCTTTTTTCGGAGGCTCATGAAGCACTATCATCAAAACTAAGGGTTAATAACATAAACGGTACCATTTTTTATTGCAAATTAATACTAAATCTTTTAATTGTTGTAAATTAATGTCAAACTTTTAAAAAAAGATTGCAATTTGATATTAAGTTCAATTTCCGATAAATAAATATGATAGTAAGAAAAATAATTTTTAGTGACATGACATGCTGATCGACTATCACATCATCCTTTTTAAAACTGCAGTTATGAGTTCAAATCAATTAATCAAAGCCAAGGGTGTGTAATGAGGATACATGTAGCCTTCTCCTAATTTTAACTCGATCTTACTCGAACCAGAATAACGTCGGTTTGATTCAGGTCAGCTTATTTGATTTTTGAGTCAATTAACAAAACAAATTATCTAACTCCATTTGCCAATTGAATTTAGTCCTCCGACTCTTCCATTTGACCGACTTGAATAAACTGAACCGAATTTATCAATTACAATCAATTTGGTTTTAATTCGGTTTGAATGCACTCCTACTCAAAACATATATTATGAACCAAGTTAAAAAAGGTTCTACGACACTTAAATAAATTACAAATATTTTCTTGAAAATTCTAACATGAAAATGGAAATTCATAAATTCAAAGAATAGTGGAGAATTTTATCCTTAAATCAATCCAAAATTTTACTCAAATTTTTTTTTTTTTTTTTTACTTTGAATTCGCTCAAAGTGAATCATTAGTTTGATAGATACTTGAAAACAAAAAAGCTTAATATATTAAGCTTCCTCAAACTTGCATAAAAAATCCATTTACTGTCAATCAAAAGTAATTTTGTTGGTATTTTCACTTTTAAAAATTATAGAGGTATCAAATTCAAGTATTATCGTCACCGTTCACCAATATTTATAAGAGTTTAATATATTTATGATATCTATAAAAAGATAATTATTCATGTTAATGAAAAAGAAAAATCTACTTACTTAAATATGTAACATTTGTACACCCAATTTAAACAAAATTTTAGTTTTGCACACCAATTTAAACAAATAAAATGACAATAAAATAGAAAATAAAAAAATGCATTTGTTTTTTAAAAAAAAAATTATTTGGATAAACGACACCGTTGCAGCAGTTCACAAATTACGAATGCTATCCCTGGTGTTCCATTCAAACGTCGAAGAGGAAAAGCAAAGACGGGGAGCTTCGATAGACAGGCAAAGGCAACACAACAGACCAAGAGAGACTTCCAGTAGCCATTCTCCTCCACACCGTAACTCCTTCACTCTCGGTGAGTTAGCCCCTCTCTCCCTCTTGGTTTAATTTATCTGTTTTATCATGCTCTGTTTAACTACTATCAAGCCCTAGCTGACGGATGTGCCTATTATTATGATCCCGATGCGATTTCTCTCTCCTAAGCATTTTTTTATTTCTTTCGGGCCCGATTAATGATTGATGCTTTTCATTTGGTTATTGAGTTTGTGGACTTTGGAGAGGGGTGTATAGGGGTAGATTTCCTATGTGGTTTTTGGTGAAATTCTGAATCCGATCGATTTAATGTTGGAAGAGCGTTAATTGATATAGGTGAATTGAGAATACTCTTGGTAATTCTGGCTTTCGGGAAATTTGTCCGAAAGCTTTTTTTTTTAGAGCGATGTTCCTGAAATTTGCAGCACGGTTTTGAGGGATGGGATGGGGATTGGATGCTTTTTGGCTGTTGATATGGTAGGGTTTTAAAAGTTTGCGATTTTTAACTGTTCGATTTATTTTGTTTTGGGTTTGAAAATTACTGGGTGGCATGAATACGGGTGATGGTTCTGCATGCTCTTGTTGCAAGTACATTGCTTTTTGCTTTTTTCTAATTTGAGAGATGGGAGATGTTAATTTTTTATCTGATCTGACAGTGGGATTGAGATTTAAAAACCAATCATCCAGGATTAGAGTTAAATAAAAGAGTTATGTGTTTCATGTTTGTAAATTTCTTTGTTTGTAATGGTATTGGAGATATTGGAGATTGATTGCCTTTTTTTTGAAACATGAATTATTAATCTGTTATGAGATAACTGATAATTTTAGGATTCTATTTACAAGTTTCGACTTGAAGGATTCTTTCATGCCTTGAGCTGTCTACCTTCTCTTTGTTGTTTTATTTGTCATTAATATATATGGTTTACACTGAAACCTAGTCTAACGCTTTCCAACCCATCTGCTGGTGGACTTAAAGATGAAGGATTTATGATGGCTATATTGTATGTTACCTAGAAATATAAATGCTGTACATTTGGTAAGTGCTTTATTGCATGGTGTTTGACCAATTGATGTGCTATATAAATATGCCTGTCTTATAATGTGATCTGATCTCTGCCCTAGTGATTTGGTAGCAATGCACTTTGTATCGGAGATTTTGAAACCTAGTGGCAAGTTGGAAGTTTGTGCAGTTGTGTTAAAAGTGCTACCATCTACGTTATTCAATTGTTGGTTATAACTATAAACCTTATAGCTAGGGGTACAGCTGGAAAGGTTTTAATTTAAAAGAAGCATTAAAACTTCTCTTCCTTTCTTTGAGTTCTTTTGCAGTTTGAGAATGGCAACCAAGTATATAATTTCTGCTGTAGCTGGGTCATTTGCAATTTCATATGTTTGCGACCAACTCATTGCTGATCAGAAGATATTTGGAGGTAAATTTTTATTGTCTCCTTGGGGATATATTTTGTGCCTGCTGCTGCTTATTTGACAATGAGTTTTATTGCTCTTAATTTTTTAAAATTTCCTCCCAGGTACTACCCCTAAAACAGTTGCAGACAAAGGATGGTGGGAAGAAACTGACAAGAAATTCCAGGCTTGGCCACGTACTGCAGGGCCGCCAGTAGTGATGAACCCAATCAGTCGCCAGAACTTCATCGTGAAGTCCCGTGAATCTTGAATTCAAATTTAGCTTGTTTCTGTTGGATTATTGTTTGATAATACCTTTGTATGGGTAATGTTTTGTCTGGTTTAAATATTTGCACATAGCCGCAATTAGCTGAGATGGGGCCTTTGTTTCCTTTACAATTGCATGCTTTTTCTGGGAATTTCTGATGTTGACAAGTACTGTTATCTTTTTAATAAAGGGAAATAAATCGTTTAATCCAACAGAAATAATAACTCTATTGGTGGTTGGCTAATACTGTCATTTTTAATAAATGGAAATTAATTCTATTAGCATCTCTAATAATGCTCTTTATTTTAAAGAGTATTTTTAATAGAATAAGGAGTATTTTTAAATATAGAATAAATATTTTTTTATAAGTATAATGGATTTTTTTATATTACTCTTCATTTTATTTTATTTCGTACAAATTAATATTCATATAAAGAAAAAAATAAATAATTTTAATGAAAGATCTTTTAGAGAAATATATTAATAAAAAAAAGAATATATATAAAAAGTAAAAATATATTAATTATAATTAAAATAGAAAGTAAAGTTTGACTTTCTTAATATTTTTTGTTTGAGCTATGCTTTTTATTTTAAAAAGTCATTTTATATAATAAATTTTTAATAAACTCTCTTTTTAAAATTTAGAAAAGAAAAGTGAATTTAGCATCAAATTATTTAGATGGTGTACCCAAAAACAAAAAAATATATATATATTTTTTATCTTTTTATTTTAGATTTTTCCCTTTCTTCCAATTACTTTAAAAAGTCTTGCTTTATATAGAGAAACAAATACAATTGCAATGGGTCTCATAAAACTAAGAGAACTGACGATATTGACATATGCATATGATAAAACTACACAGCTATTGTTTCAAGGTAAATCCTACTACATCCTTTTGATCTGAACAAGTCTGTAGAAATTTAGAATTGCATGCCGCAACTTTTTCTAATCATCTGCTGCAAATATCCCTATCTTGGCTTTTATTGTTTGTTTAAACAGATAACTCCAACAAGTGCTAAGTTCACTAGCAGAGGATTCTAAAAGAGTTCGGGGCCCAGTTTAACAGAGAAATTCAGCCTGTTTAAGAGGCAATATTTCACACATAATAACCTTTAATTTTCAAATGATGGAACTCTATATGCAAATAATGAACATTAGAGTGCTAACTGCTAAGAATGATCACAATGCAAGTGCAAAGTTTATCTAAGCAAATGCAGAACCGAAAATCTCAATCACTAATAATTGCTTACAAGTTTCTAAAGAGTTCAATGGAACTTCATAAGATAAACTATAGCTGCTTGTGGACATATATTTTCCAGCAGAAATTTTTGAAATCAGAAACTTCAGTATTACAATTGCAGAACTAATATGCAACAGAACTTCAGAGACCTTTCTAATTTTTTTTCTTAGCCCACCAAATATTCTGTTTCCAACTTTCTAACCTGCTATTGCTAGTAAACATTTTAGTACATAGCAAGCAGACGGAATAAATCTTCCAAACCCGCTTGTTTAGCTTCTAGGTAAGGATTCCAAATTGAATTGAATATTTAGGAATACTTGCCATTAGGATGAGTTATTTACCGCAATCGTCATCAATAGGTTCAGGATGCTGGTAACTTTGTGATAAACTTGCATCAGTTCTGCTTTATTTCTTGAAGCATTTCAACTACTTTCTTCATTTTTGGCCGTTTGGCAGGTGTGCTGTCCGTGCAAAGTAATGCCACCTTAAGAGCTGCCAGCATCTCTCTCCTCCAACCAAAGGAAACTGTGCTGAGTTTTGCATCAAGTATCTGCTCTGGAGTCTCTCCTCTTGCTGGAGCTCCATGAACCCACTTAACCAAATCTATGCCTTCACCAAAATCCTCATCAACTGGTAGTCGAGTTGTTAGGATCTCAAGCAATACCACACCATAACTATACACATTTCCTGGTGCTGTAACTTGCATTGTATATGCATATTCTGGATGGTAAAACAGAATAAGCATGAGATAAAAGGATGTTGATATAAATTCTTAGCTCTGAGCCCGTTTTCTTGATGTATTATATAATCAGCGAGTGACTAGGTAATCTGAATAACTGTCTTGATAAGAAAATATGACATATAACAGCTTAGGGTAGAATGAACAGATATCTATACATGAAACCATCAGATTGCAAATAAATGCATTTGGCAAATGATTAGACTAGAATTTGTTTTTGTTTTATAAAAGAAAAGATCCATCCATTTTCTGTAAAATCCTAAATGAAAAATCAAGATATGCTCATAAAGGTACTGGGTCAGAAATGATCAAGGTCCAAACGTAAGAACTGAAAAGGAAAAATTACCTGGGGGAATATAACCGAAGGAACCTGCAACTGCACTAATACTAGCAGTGCCTCTGGATGGATCTAAGAGCTTTGATATCTCAATCTCCCCAACTAAGGGCCCGAAGTCGGCATCTAAAAGGACATTCCCTGAAGAAATATCAAGGTGGATAATAGCCACATGATGAAGAAAAGCCAATCCTTCCGCTACTCCAATGGCAATGGATAATCGTGTAGGCCAGTCAGGTTCATAGCCAGATTGTTTGCTAGATTCATGAACTAGCTGAGATAATGTCCCATTGGGTAGATAATGATGCAGCAAAAGAGCAACATCTTCATAGATTACATATCCAATTGGCCGCACTAGATTATCATGACAGAGCTTGCTCAGCCTTTCGAGCTCTCTAATCATCTTGTTTTGGTGATGAATAATGGTTCTGTCCATTGATTTCAGTCTCCTCACTGATAATATCATCCCAGATGGCATGACTGCCTTGTAAACTGTGCTAAAAGTTCCACTGATGAGTTTATTTGAATCCTTTAGAGTTGCTTTAACAACAGCATCAAGATCTATTGCTTGTCTAAGGTTTTCAACAAAGACATGGCCTGCTATTATTGTTGGCTGGTCAATGGATTTATCATCTGCAACCCCTGCACTTTTAGCTGCTTTTTCCTGTCTCTCCCTCATCATAAAGAGCAGGACAACTATAGTTACTGCGCCAAATACAGCCAAACCAGAACCAATGACAGCTAGAATGATTCTGTAAGAAACCCTATGATGATAATTCTCACGACCAGGAGCATATGTGTTTCCACATGACAAGCTCAATGGATCTCCACAGAGCCCTTTGTTCCTCAAGAAGCTTGAATTTGGACTCTTTTGGAATGGTACAAATGTGGGTACTGGACCAGTTAGCAGATTATTTGAGAAATTAACCTCTATCAAGCTCAACATGCCCTTGAATGATTGTGGAATTGTACCAGAGAGCTGGTTGTTAGATACATCCAAGGAAACCAGCTTGTCAAGTTTCCCTAATTCAGGGGGCAGCGATCCATGAAGATGATTATAGCTCAAATTCAAAGCTATTTGTAAGTTCCGGATGTGGCCAATCTCAGGAGGAATATTTCCAGCCAGATAGTTACTGCCCATCTGCAATTCCAGCAGTTTTGTGCAGTTTCCGATCTCATGAGGTATCTCACCCTTAATTGAATTCTGACCCAAAAGCAAGTACTGCAATCTTGACATGTTGCAAATTTCATTTGCAATAGTACCATTGAATCTATTATTGCTAAGATCCAGCTTGTTAAGACTCTTGCATCCAAGTATTGATTCCGGGATATCTCCAAACAGACTATTCCCTGAAAGAATTAGTTCCTGCAAATTCACAAGCTGTCCAAGCTCAGGAGGAATAACTCCAGTAAATCCATTTGAGGCCAGGTTTAGAAGGGTGAGATTAGAGCACTGAGCAAACTCCGAGATAATCTCACCAGATAAATGATTATCATCCGCTTCAAAATAAGTGAGGCTACTAACATTTCCAATTTCCTTGGGAATAACTCCTACAAGATCATTGTTACCAATTCGGATATTTGAAAGACCTTTGCAGTTTCCAATTAATGGAGGAAGCTCACCACTCAATCTATTCTGGGTAAGAACCAAAACTTCCAACTTTCCCATGGCAAAAATACTTCTTGGTATTGGCCCTTCAAGCTGGTTGGAATGAAGGTTCAACAACTTCAGCTCAGAAACTGAACCCAGATTATCTGGTATTTCACCACCTAATTCATTTTCATAGGCAGTAAAAATTCTCAGGTTTGTAAAATTACCCACCCAAGATGGAATAGAACCATTCAAGTTATTACTAGAAATCTGAAATTCCTCTAACTTTTCTAGACCCAGAAGCTCATTAGGTATCTCTCCTATAAGCATGTTGTTGGAAAGGTTAAATGATTTAAGATTTCTAAGACTACCCAACTCCTTAGGAATCAAGCCTTCAAACTTATTGGAAGACAAATCAAGAAATTCAAGCTCAGACAAATTGCCAAAAGCTGAAGGAATTGAACTACGAAAGTTATTGCCAGAAAGATCAAGCTGCTTCAAAGCTTTGAGCTCAGAGATCAAATTCAGATTACCTCGAAGGTCAAGCCTTGAAAGAACAAGCCTTTCAACGAATGAATGATTCAAATTGCAGACAATGCCATGCCAGTTGCAGTAATTTGTGCTGTTTTCACCCCACCCAGAAACTTTAAGCTCCCTGTTAATGGCTAACAACGTAGCTTCATCATTTAACTGACCAGTCACTAGCTGGGATTTTGATAGGAACCCAACTAGCAAAAGATAAGACAAACATAGAAATGCCATTACTGTATTGGGCTATTTCCCTTGGTGGATTAACAGTTCTCCAATGAAAGAACCCAAATTTTCATCACACGCCAACTGGATTACTAAGCATCAAAATCCCACGTCTTTTCGACGATTTTTAAATTTTTCTTTAGATCAAAGAATCACAGTTTACAGAACCCCATTTCAGTAAAGACAATCACTTTGAGCAAAAAGCATCAGCAAAAATCAGGAAAAAGCCCAGAAATGCAAAACCCAAATCACTGTTTAACTAGGAAAACCCATTTGAGATGTAATGGTATCAAAGCAGTGAAGAGAACAAGATAAAAACTCTTCAATTTAGGGGTTACGCAAGTAAAAGCAATCAAAGAAATGCAAATTTTACAATTTAAAAGAAATTATCAAAGACCCATATCAAAGGAAGAGAAGGGAAAGCCAGAACAAGAGGAAGAAAACAAAATAAGAATTAAAAAGAGGGCTTGCATTATTGAACATGGGTTGTAAATGTACTCATTCTCTGTTCATCTAACAAAACAAGAACAAAATGACCCGGGTAAAGAAAAATGCAGAATAGAGAAGCAACAACAACAAGGGGAGTACAAGGTACTAAGTTTAATTTTTTTGGTACAGCTGATCTTTCAGCCAGAGAAAGAGAGAAAAGGAGAGATTAATGGGTCTGAAGAGAGAAGAAGAAGGGGCCGAAATTGTTCTTCTCCCACACACGCAAGGCTTTTTTCACGAGAAAACAGCAGCAAGGAGGGAATGAAGGCTGCATAAACATCTCTTTCTACTACTGAAAGACTGCTACTATTATGGGTTTTTGATACTTCCAAGGAAATAACACTCACACACTTATGTCTGTACATTTTTCTTAAGAGTAAGCCCCACAGTTGTGGACGGTGATGATGATAGATTATGTCTAGTCTTGCATGCATCATGTTTTTTTTTTTTTTTAATTTGTTCTTTGAAGGAAATATAAATTTATGGTAAAATAAAAAAAATACTGCTTATTAATTTTTTAACTTAAAAGGTTTTATAAACTGAATGCAAGCAAACAAAATTTACCGTAAAAAATAATTTGATTTATTAATTGATTAATTGATATATTTGCACTAATTATATATTACAGTTAGATGAGAGTAAAGGATTTAAATGAAAAAGAAGTGACAAAAAGCAGAAAGTAAAATACTAATAATAGATTAATGTGATTTGATGTCCTTTTTTTAAACAAAATCTCGAATTTAAATTTTGTATATTATAAAAATTTACATGAAAAACCTATATTCTATAATAGATTAATAGTTAGGTCAAGCCAGAATATTCATAATACATAAACTTCTAGAGAAGGATTACTAATGCACCAAAAAATACTAATAATAGAAACCAAAATTGATGTTATTCTGAAAATTAATTATTTAATAAAGAAACAAATTTGTCCATTCAAAGCAAAAACCTAGGATTCCTCCTCCACTATGTGGGGTTTTTGTATGATGCTTGAGGCCTATCATTTTTCATACAGAACCTAATTTTTTAGTTTTAATTATTTCGTCCGCATTTGCGTCGGACAATCCTGTTAAAATGTAGAATGGTAAACCAACTAAACTGTTAGTAAGCTATTGGGATATTGGTTCGGAAAAAAAAACCGTTTGATATCATTATTAATCTTAACAGGTCGAATTTGAGCTCAAAAAAGTTTTTGATCTCGAGTTCAAATTTAATATTGTTTGGTTCGTTAACTCATAAAAGTATTTATTTAAGAGTTCACGAATATATTTACTTAAAAACTCGTAAACATATTTATTTAGAAATTCGCAAATGTATTCATTTAAGGTTTATTTAAGATTAGTTTATATTATATTTTGTTATTGAACTCGAATTTTTATCATCATTAGTTAACAAGTCGAACTCGACTTTTTATTATTACTATTTAACGAGCCGAACTCGAATTAAATTTATTAAGCATAATTATCGAGCTGTTTACGAATAGCTAGTAATTTTAAAACGAGCTGAGCTGAGCTCAAATGCTAAATCAAGAATCAAGCTCGAGTCATGCTCAAACTTGTAACAAATTTAAACAAACCAAATCCAAACTCATCAATATTCTGTTTGACTGGATTACTGCATTACATGTTAAAAAGTAAAAATAAAGAGCCTAATCTTTTAATTGCTCAGCTTCATAATAAGAAAAAAAAAATGATAATTAGCAATTTATAATAAAAAAATGGACAAGGAAGAGGATGTTTTAATTTTAGAAATTTAGAATAGTTAGCTTTAATAATTTTAAAATGAGCCGAGCTAAGCTCAAATACTAAAGCAAGAATCGAGCTTGAGCTGTGCTCAAACTTATAATAGATTTAAACGAACCAAACCTGAACTCATTAATATTCAATTCGATTTGGTTCAATTACAACCCTATTATAAAGTAAAAATAAAATGTTTAATCTTTTAATTTCTCAACTTCAAAATAAGAAAAAAAAATGATAATTAGCAATTTATAATAAAAAAAAAAAAGGAAAAATAAGAGGGTGTTTTAATTTTAGAGATTTAGCATAGTTAGCTTTTTTGCACTAAATAGTCACTCAAAAGCTTTTGATAAATATATAATTCAATAGCTAATAACTGAATATTGTTTCAATCAACCATTGATTCTATAAATTCCATTTCAGAGTTTGTTATTATCATATGATAGCTTATTTAATTTTATTTTTACAATTTAAACTATATTGTCTTATAAAATTATTAATCACAATGAATATATTTGTATTTTATTGAATTAATTTTAATTAACTATAAATATAATTATAACAAATATAAAAAAGTTATGAATAATAATTAATTAAACTAGTTATAATATTTATTTTTTACAATTATTTATATTTATGTCTATATTAAACTAGTTATAATATTTATTTTTTACAATTATTTATATTTATATCTATTAAGAAATGCATTTTCAATTATTATATATGCTATACAACATGTTAAACATAAAATATATTTAAAAATAAATTATAATTTTAGTAGTTATTCACTTATAGTAAACAAGGGTCTTTCTATGGTAATGATGGCATACCGATACGCTTGCATATCAACTATTGGATAGGTATTCACTTCATCTGAATCTTTCATTGATTTTCAATATCAATTATTGGATGAATATCTTGTAATATGAATTGTTCATTACATCTGGTGTAGCAATACACTAGACATATAATAGAATGAGCCAAACAATAAACACTAATAAATTTTTACCAAATTTTCATGATTTTTCACTATTAATTACCAACAAAAAAGCTCTAAATTTTAAAATAAGCAATTTTAGTGAGCCATTTGCAAGCAAGAGGTTCCCTAAAAGGCCTCCGGGTGGCATTCGAAATAACTAATTAACCCACTTGATAGGATACATATATTTTTTTTTTTTATTTCTATGTTGAAATTGGAAGCAAATTAGTATATAGTTAAAGGTCTATATCAGTCATCTTCACTTGTTTATTATCATGCAATTATGTCATGTGTAAAGGAAATGTGTTGGATTTTCAAGGGACAAGTCTAGTTGTTGGGTTCAATCATGTTATGTTTGTTTAGGAAAACTTACAAATTACACAAAATAAGAGGATATATAGGAAGAAGTACATTACCAATATTCTTCAAATATTAAAATGTAATGTAGCAACAAAACCATGAGAATCATTACCATACAAAATACAATTTTATTTGCATATTACATGAAAAAGAGGCTACCTTATTCTTTAGTGTGCTTACACAAGGTATATAAAGTTTTTTTTTTCTTTCATTTGGAGGGGCAGAAAGTCCTATAATACAAAATACAAGTAACTATATATTCTTGTACACATTATAAAAATATTATATTCTATCAATATTGGTGGATAATGACATGTGAAGATAGTCGAATTTGAAATCTCTCACAATTCTTATAAATGAGAATATTAAATAACCTTTTAATTGGCACATACAAGTTTGTTTGATCATGACCATGGGTAAACAATTAAATAACAATAATCAAACTATAAGAGTAAATGTAAATCATGACTCTAATTTTTTAAGCTAACAATAATTAATAAGCCCATAAATATCATCTCTCATTGCAACTAGGTTATAAGAAAAATAAGATAAACTTGAAGGTGCCTCAAGATTCCAAGCACATATTGGGAAAGGCAATTTCTTTGATTAGAGTCTAGAGAAGAGATGAGGTTCTGATAAAGAAAAAAAATATAGATGAGGTTTAAACAATTAGTTGGTACGTAGCAAAGAGAGTGACACAATGACAGCACCCCTGTAAAAGAAAATCACAGCAACCCGCTACGATTGGAACAAGTGACTCCTTGATGATACCATGATGTCAAAGAGGCAAGAGCAAGATGGTTGTTTTCATCTCACATCACCGTCCTGTCACTCATAGAAATGCTGCTTTTTTTAAAAAATTTATTTTACGTCCTACACCTAATCCTAATTTTCGAATGTTTTTATTTCCCAATAACTCTTGAGTTGTCTTGTAATTGTTCCTTAATTGTGTGTTATCATTCTTCCATTTAATTAATCAAGAGCAAGAATATATATATATATATATAGTGGATGATATTGTTAAGACATTAATTTATATTCTCACTTACTAATCAAATGATAATTTGTTTGATATTCGTACTTGGGGAGGTTTCGAGTTTGAGTCTATAATCACCAATATTTGTCAATATTAATAGAAATTTATACTTTTATCACGTGTATTAAGGAATAACTACTATTACTGTGTAGTTTCTTTAAAAATATATCTTATTTTGTAGCTCACGGATTGTCTTATAATAAAAATAAATAAATAGTTTCACTGAAATTAGGCCAAGAAAGTAGTTTCATGAATGTTTTGTATTATCCGCTTAGGTTAATTATTCATGGTTATAAGGTGGCAGCAACTTAGAGAATTAAATAGCATAAATCTATTTTCATTTATTTTCTAGTTGTATACAAATGATGAATTAAATAGCATTAATCCATACCCACAAATAACATTTGATTCAACATATATATCATCTACTTTTTTAATTTTTTTTCAAAATCTCAAATCAATATCATAATCCTAATTAACCACACATATCAATAATTGACCAAATGAGACTTTCATTTGCTACTTGGTGAATTATTGAAGAACTCATGTCTCCTGATAAAGAAGATAATAATAATAATTAATAATAAAGGGAAACTCAAAAATGAATTATTTCATATGGATGTGCAACCCTAATCAACGAGTAGGGGACATGGTAATCGATCATCCAGACAAGCAGGGACATAGTCTTTGCTATGAAAAATATTAAATATATTATTTTAATTATTATTCTTAATTTTTTTAAGAGAAAATTAATATTTACCTCTATATTTTAACATAATATACTAGTATTTTTTGATATTTGAAAAATATATAATGTCTCTTATGTTTTGATATAATATACTAGTACTCATGAAATTTAAAAATTATACTATTCACTTCCTCAAAATCTGATATATTACATTAGTACTTCCTTGCAAGTTTGATTTATTGTATTGTTGTCTTCTTAAATTTGACATATTGTATTGGTATCAGCCTGAATAAGAGTGAATATTCTTTCTTACCAACGGTAATTGTATTAAAATTTAACAGAAAGACTATATAGTTTAATTGAAATAAAATATGAGTTAACTCGTATATTTTTCAAATTTCATAAAAAATTAGTGTATTATGTCAAACTATAGAGATAAATAGTAATTTTTTTTTAAATGAGACGTATTCTTATTTTCAATGCTATAAAATTTATATAAAAAAATATATATTGCGTACAAAATAATAATAAAAATAATAAGGATATAAAAATATATGGCAAACATTAAGAATGCAATTATTTTGACATATTCCCTTTAAAAAAATGTCCCTTCTTGAAGATAGATTATTTGATTTAGGTCCTATTTGACATTTCATATGGAAAAAATATTTTTTTTAAAATATTTTATTTTTTTAAAATTTAAAAAATTATTTTTGAAAAAAAAAGTTAAATAAATATTTTTCTATGAATAAATAGATTTTTTTAAAATCATAAAAAATTTAAAAAATTAAATAAATAAATAAAAATCTATTTATTTTATATCATACCGCAATTCCAAATACTCCTATATAATTTTAGTTAAGAAAAAGGAGCATAGACAACATCATAGAAAAAATGAGACTTAATTATAACATATAAATTCATTATTAAATTTTAACATTTGATTTTCTTAGGCAAAATAATGATTACTACTTACTTTTATACTAACTTTGTACTTAATCACATTTAATTATTCTTTAGAGTTGGATTAAATAATTAAGGGAAAAGAAAACCATAAATTGAGGCAGAAATTTTGCGGTAATTATGGATTTAAGGGACACGTGGTATACAATTATGGTGCATGCAGTGCTTTGGTGGCACCACTTGACCTCTATTAAGGGGGTCTCATGATTTTGTACCACTATATTACATTAATTAATTTCTATTCACTTGATTTTTAATCTATTTTTGGTGGGTTTTTCATATTAAATTTTGTAATTTTTCATTAAAATTTATTTTATTAAATTTTTTCTTTTTGAATAAAGCAATTAGGAGACAAAGAGAACCATCGAACCAACACTAACCCATCCAATCTAAGGATCTTAATGCTGAATATATTGAAGTTTATTTTTTTAAAAATTAATGTTAAAGTTTTAATGTAATTATCTGAATCCACAATTGGAGAATTATAGGCTAATTCATTTTTCAGCTATAAGTATTATTATTATTATTTTGATTTTATCCATATATACATTCTGCATAGATATAAGGTAAAAATTTATTCTCAAATTTTAGAAATATTTCATAACTCAAGTTGAAATTCAAAACATATGATTAAAAATAATGAGAACTTTATCATCTTATTATTATTATTATTATATTGATCGACATGAATTGGAATCATAATCCAAATATTTTAATTATAAAGAGTGGAAGTTGGGCTGTCTTATTAATTGTTTTATGATTTGGTAAATTGTTTAATTAAGCAAAAGCAGTCTAAGAGAAATCAAATATAGGTGTCACGATAGCACCATTAATTAGTGGTATCTCTAACATTGACTCTCACGTGTTGTGAATGAACTAAACTACTCGTGAATTATTCATATTTAGGTTCGAAAAAAACTCGTTCGAAATTGTTTATTAATTTTAATGAGTCGAACTTGAAAATCTTATCAAATTCAAATTTAATGTTATTTGGTTCGTTAACTCACAAACATATTCATTTAAGAATTCATGTAGAATTGACAATTCATATTGTATTGCATCATATCTTATTTCATATCATGTTTTATTTCGTGTTTTGTCTAATCGTATCGTATCTTATTTCATGTCATGTATCGTATACCAGTTATACTCCACGGAACTATTTAACATAGTCAATTAAATATATCTACATATATATACATACATGACACGAGACGTGATTATACATAAATATTAATATAATTATAAAAATAATATTACACAATACTTATTTATATATAAAATATACTCATAAAATTAATTTTAACATAATTTATTATAAATTTATTATATATATAAATATTATAAATATTTAAAATGTTATAATCGTGTTTTAACATGTTAAACGGATTTTCGTTTTTTTCATATTTTAACCTTATTGACTCGGTTATGATACATATCTATTAAGTTTAAAATTATATTCATCTAAGTCTGTGTCGTGTCCCAAATTGTCAGCTCTAAGTTTACGAATGTATTTATTTAAAAGCTCATGAATGTGTTTATTTAGAAGCTCTCGAACATATTCCTTTAGAAACTCTTGAACATATTCATTTAAAAACTTGTGAACATATTTGTTTAAGACTTGTTTATGTTATATTTTGTCATCGAGCTCGAACTCAAATTTTTCTTATTATTAATTAACAAGCTGAACTCAAGCTTTTGTCATTATTAGTTAACGAGCCAAACTCGAGTTAAACTCATTAAGTATAATAAACAAACTATTTACTAGCTGCTAGCAATCTTACTAATTTTGAAATGAGTCAAGTTCAAATGGAGTTCGAGCCGAGCTCAAGCATATAACAGTTTTAAATGAACTAAGTTCAAACTCTCAGTTCGATTATAGCCCTAACTCCCACAATAAAAAAGGGAAAGAAATTGGTCACTGAATTTTATGATTTTATGTAATTAAATCTTTTAACTAAAATTTTATTTTAATTATAAATTATAAATTAATTTCATTTCTATTTATAAAACTTGGTACTTGATAGCAAAATTTTAATTATATAACGGCAGTTATATAACAATTTTTCAAGATTTTAATATGATATGGACCGCTTTATACATGTTAATTCATACAAATAATGTAATATTATTGTATGATTTGTTATGACGGATACAAACGAAATCAACGGAAATGAAAATTATAGCGGTCTAAAAATTAAAAATTTAGATTATATTAATTTAAAGTATGAATATAAGATTTTTTTAATTAATTTAATATATTATTAAATTAAGTTATTTAAGCGTTTGTTAACTTAATATACTATCTATTAAATTTTATTTTTTATTATATTTTAAAATTTTACTATGCTGATGGAAGACACAATCTACTTTAAATCGATATCATTATAATTATGATATTGATATTGATACATTACATCGGGTTGTAATTTAAAACATGCTTGATGGGAAAAAAAAATTCATATACATAATGTGACTGCAACCAGAAAATCAAAGTGGTTGTAATAGTAAGAGAAACCAAAAATAGATGTGATCTAAGACATTGTTGTTCAACTTTTTGATATTGGAAAGACATGACTCCACTTCTCACTCGGCTTGTACCAAATAGCATGTGGATGGGTGATGGTGTGGGGGATCCACCCACCATTTTTTTTTTAAAAAAAAAAAAAAAAAAAAAAGAAAGAATTGATAAAGCAAATTGAATTTCACTATTAGAATCTCAATTGATTGAGATTGGGCTATCCCTTTATTAGACATTGCATCATGACCTTTGTATCATGCTTTGTCTCTCCTTTTTTTTCACTTTTTTTTTATCATTCAAAAGTCTTGAACTCGATACTTAAGGAGGAGCTCAGCTCTTCTTTTGCCTGTGGCACAAAGGTCCTAGGCTTCCTTTTCTTCACTTTGATTCTTATTTTGTTATATTATAGGTCTAAGTTTTTCCCATATGACTTTTAGTTTTTAAATTTCATTTGCAGCGCATGAGACGTAGTAGAGACTTGAGGTGGCCCATGGGCCACTCTTGACCTTGCATGATGTGCTCTTTTGTGGGCCAGCCCAATCGAAAGATGCTTTATGGCGACAACAATAATGAAAAGAAAATATGCTATTTCTACCAACTATTTTTATACTAATTTCTGCCTATTTGTATATTTGTACTTATATTATTAAATTTGTACCAGTTGAAATAAATTGGGAAATGCAATGAAAATAGCAAGGCATCCTACATGGCTAACATTAATGCAATAAGTTTATCACATTGTTCTCAAGTTATCCCATAATCATATAATAGAAATCAAAATTCTATTTTTATGTTCGATTTAATTTTATTGAGAATATTTTTAGAAATATAAAATATTTTATTTAAAAAATATAAATAAATAATTATAAATAACAGTAAATTTGAAATATTAGTCATTCTTATTCAGAATCTTATCAAACTTAAATTTGAAATGAAAATCTAAATATATGAACCAATCGTGTCAAAATAAATGTAAGCATTGGAATTTGGAGAATTATTTATCTTTTTATATTATTTTTCACAACACTTTTTTGTTCAATTTACTTCTGAATCTTTGTCCATTTGTTTACTGTTTTTACCTTTTTTCAACATCTTGGGTCTGGGCTTCATTGGCTTCAAGAACTGGGCCTGTAACCTAACCATCTCCTTCAATACCCGAATTAGTCTTTCTTCAATATCCGGCCCATTCTCCTCCATCGCCCTCAGCCACCGCGCCACCGCCTCCAACGTACTCACGCACCCGCCGCACGGCTCCTTTCGCAATACCAATTCCGAGTCATATATGCTTCCTCCCTCCGTGCCCTCATCATATCCATCCAAACACACCCTTGTCGCGATTTTACTTAAATGCTCTTCGCTCGCCGCCACCATCTCCTTCGCATGCTTCCACGTTGCATCGAACACGATAAGAACTACTTCCTTACTCCGATAATTTTCGATGGATTTTTTTAGCTCGGATAGAGTGACGGCGGGCGATGACGGGGTGGGGGGAAAAAGGTAGAAAGCGGCGGCAGGGGGTTGATGATCGGTGAGGAGAGGGTTGAGGTTAGGGGTTAGGCGGCGGGTGGTGAGAGAGGTAGCATTGAGAAGGGATTTGATGAGAAGAGGTGTAGTATTGAGCTTGTGCTGAGACTCGTGTGGGTGTTGGATTATTATGATCTTTGTAGCCGTTGGGATTGGTGAAGCCGGGATGACGTGGCAGAGGCAGACCGCAAGTGGCCGACTGCAATTGCTGCATATTGAGCGGCGCCTCTGTGACGGCGGGGTCGTCTCCGGTTGTGATTCCATTTAGGATGACGATGGCTGCAATAACTAGAAAACAGGGATGACTGAAACGGAATGTCGTTGGCTGCCTTATAAAGAGAGAGGGTACTATGTTTTATGTAGTAATAAACGACAGCGCATTAACGCTATTGGAAGCTATATAATAGACTGGTGGTGATGGGAGTAGGAAGCTGACGATATGGAAGAGAGTACAAGGATGATGAGTACGAACTTGGAAGTAAGCGAATTGGACGTTTCTCAATTCGATCACACACCATTTTACTGGTATTTACTTGGATTGATATTACATATATGTATAATTTTTACGTACTTCCTAGCCTTGATTGTCAGCAATCGACCTTGAAACTTAGTCTCCTCGCCATTTATTAATTCATTTGCCTATGGATTTTGAGTTCGAATTAAAATCTGGCAAGAATTAAATTTTAGGATATGGGTACCTGCACTTTTGATTTGAGATTTCTGGTAAACAAGTGATTGTGCTTATGACTTTTGTTTATCTGTGCGAGTGATTGTTCAAATGTTTAATTTGATTCTGTTGAAATCCTTGAAGAAAAATGATTCACTATGCATGTATATACATGTATCAGAAATTTTAGCCTTGGATTAGTAACCTTTGCTTGAACAAATGGCTGAAAAGTGAAAACTCGTGCCCGCCTAATAATTTTTATCTGAAAGAAATGTCCTGTTGGTAATTTTTGCTGTGTTTTAAAGTTGATGCCTTTTGGTTATGAGATTCTGGATAGGTTATATCTTGATTGCCCCTTTTTTTTTTGGGGAAGAAGAAAAAATTGCTTAGGTGTTTATCCATTATCACAGGTATCTTGTCCTCTTATATATTTATTTATTTTGCATTAGGAGGGTTTTATTCGTGTTATGTGCTCATTTGCTTGCCTTTTTTATTTTTTATTTTTTATTTTTTCATCATGCTGTTATGTTTATTACAGTGAGGAGAATGTATACTCTCTTTGCAAGAAACTTTGCCAGAATGGAATCTCAGATGCTGAGGGAGCTGATCTCTTTGTTGCATTTATTTCAAATGAAAGGAAACAGGCAAGGATTATTGTTTTTTTTTTCTTTTTCCTATTTATGTACATATTGTTGTAAATACTTCTGAAATATCTAACATAGCATACTTGCGGCATCAATTGATTTTTTTTAAATATTTCAAGTGCTTTGTATGAATCCCAATGTCTCAATTAGCATCCTAAAATGAATTTATTTAGATGAAGGCATCAAATAGTATGCTATATTTTATATTTCTTCTATGCACTAATAAAAAGTGTGAAACTTGAGCTCCCCGTTGGTGAACTGAACATTGGTTTTCATTGTTGCATCTTAGTTGTTCTTGTAGTGCTAGCTGGGATCCTGAGCTCAAATTTGATTTATTATGGTTTCTTAATGGCAATTTCTCTATAGGTTCCTTTGTGGCATCAAAAGGCCAGTAAGAGAGCGGATGGGATTATCCTTTGGGATTATCACATCATATGCATTCAGGTGAGAGATAAACCCCCCTTAACAAGGAAATCATTGGGAAACCCTCTTTACTATGAGATAATTGGATTAGTCTGGTAATTGAGATCTATTCCATCTTACCAACAGGATAGCTAGTACATTTAATTTTCACGTTAATGGTTATTTGCATTGCCAGTTTGTATCCCTGAAATAAAATGTTTTGAATATGCAGAGAAAAGGAGATAGTGACTCTCCATATTTAGTGTGGGATTTGGATTCAAGTCTTCCATTTCCTTCTCCTTTGGCTCTGTATGTCTCAGAAACTATCCGGCCCTCATTTCAGCTCTTTGCTGATTACCAGAGGTAGTGTTAAAATTTTGATGTGGCATTAGATTTCTTTGATAAGCTCTTTGGGGTCTAAATGTGATCATAAGTTTCTTTGTAAAAAAAGCTTTGAAGCATTCTTGAACCCGAATGATCAAGTTGGCACATATTGCAATCAGCACATTTTTATGAACCTGCATGCCCAGGATTCTGTTTTATGTTGCTCGAGATTCTGCATTATGAGAGAGAGAGAGAGTTTATTATTTATTATTGTTATTACAAGGAAATTAACCATGAACTCATACAATCTTGAATATGATTTCGATGTGGATTCTAGGTTCTTTAGGATTGTGTATGCTCCAATATTCCTCCGTTACTTTGCATCTGATAGAAGACACATGAAAGATTCTGCTGGCAACTGGATTGCTCAACCTCCTGCTTATGGACCAATAGTAGCTAAAGGTAAGTTCTGTGAAAAATTATATGCAGGTCTGTGCCTGTTCATTATAGACTTAGTCTGTTTCAATGATTGTGAAATCTTGCATAAAGTTTCCATTTCAGTTTTTGGTTCTTATGTATGTTCTATGCTGATCCTAAAAATTTTGGATTAAGGCTTACTGGAGTGTAGAGTACATACTCACTGTGCTGTCAAAAGGAGATATTAACTGTTCAATGAAGTCCTTCACTGGAATTTTATACATAACTAAATGAAACGTGGGAGGATTGATATTTAATTGGTTAGGAAAAAGGCTCCCCAAATCCAAAAGGAGATGTCAAATTACAATGCTAATGCACTTGTATCTGCATACACTCTTGTATATAGGATTTAGGAGAGAGGTTCAGTGGTTTCAATTATACAGTACTGTTGAATCACCGAAATAGAAAAAGTTTTAGCTGGTCATGGAGTATGTGTATTAGATCATCATTGAGGAAATGGCAGTTTAACTTGTCAGGGAATCCATCCTGACAAGTGGTAACCTGAGAAGCAGGGTTCAACACTTCCACATTCTCAGGCAAGCATGGAGTACTGATATTGTTTTCAGATTGCATTAATTTACCCTTTGTTTAGCACTAAATGGTCATTGATTCAAATTATGGAATTTGGAAGTCCGTGGTAGTTTATATTGAAAATCTATTAATCCTATATATGCTTCTGCAGATGGGACTGTGCACAACTTGAATGAGTATATGGAGATCTCTGCATCGGATGAGTTGAAAAATGTGGAAGATGATTCGGTCAATCTAGTTTTCAGCCAAAAACACGGTGTAGTTATAAGTGAAAGTCAGCTGGAGAAATTCTTTTCTCGAATCTCATCTTCTGTGCAATGAATTTCCATAAGCCAGGTATTGTGTGTTTTTGCATTTTCCTCAAATACAAAAGCTGAAGAATGATACTGTTTCCAATTTTGTGAGAAAATGAACAGTTTTATTCAATGCATTTTGTGGGGTAGTGTTTCTGCCCAGTTTTATTTTGGCAAAAAATATGGTTATTTACTCAAACTGTGAGATTATACTTGAATGAAATTGGTTTGAACTGCTTTCTTGTCAGAGCTTTTCTCCAACTGACATGCCTTGAAATCAACATCTTCTCACACAAATACATGGGCATACATAGTTGTGGTTTCAGAATTTCTTATCCAATAGTTGCACAACTAAATTTACTATTTCTTCTATCACAAAAACACAAGGGTCTCATGACAAAAAGAAGCTAGGGCGTTACGTTTATCTGGTGGAGATCATATTTACGACTGGAACTTGAAGGGAAAAGAGAGAAATTTGAAGGGGAAAGAGAGATACTTTGGGGGCATAGTTGATTTACTGCGTGATGATTTTATTGAAAAAGATCGAAGCTGTTTTCTTAATTTTATCAATGTAGTACCAGGTCTTCAATTTTCACAACAATTCTTTCTTATTATTGAAATCTGAAGTCTAATTGCATATAAA
>CATIWF010234386.1:0-29689 GCA_949630135.1 Balakata baccata
AATTTATTTAAGGTTTACTAAGTTATACAAAATGTTTACAAGAAAATGAATAAAAGTTGAAGTTACACAAGATTTATTTAAGATTTATTAAAGTTTACCTAAGAATTACAAAAGATTTATCCAAATTTTACTTGAAATTTATCCAATATTTACCATAAAATTAAATAAAATTGAAATTACAAAATTTTATCAAAGATTTATTTAAGGTTTAATAAGTTATATCAAATGTTTATAAAAAAATTAATGAAAGTTAAAATTACACAAGATTTATTAAAATTTATCCAAAAATTACCAAAGGTTTATTCGAAATTTATTAAAAATTTACCTAAAGTTTATCCGAGATTTACACAAGATTTACTTAAAGTTTACTCGAGATTTACCCAATATTTACTATAAAATTAAAGAAAATTGAAGTTACAAAAAATTTATCAAAGATTTATTTAAGGTTTACTAAGTTATACCAAATGTTTACAAAAAAAAAAAAATAAAAGTTGAAGTTACACAAGATTTATTTAAAATTTACTAAGATTTATCCAAAAATTACCAAATATTTTCCCAAAGTTTATCAAAATTTTATCCAATATTTATCAAAATGTTTACCAAATGAATACTCAATGTTTACCAAAAAAGTTTACCCAAAATTTATCCGAAGTTTACTAAATATATAGCCAAAAGTTTACTAAAATAAATAACTTTAATTAAGTTAATTAAATACAAATTTATATATTTCATTTAGTAATTAAGTTTTATTTAATATTTACTTTGGTAATTAAGGTTTATCCAAAATTTTACATATTTCTTTTCCTAATTAAGTTAATTAAACAAGGACTAAAAATAAATAAATGCATATATAAGAACAATTAGTGGTCGTACAAATTAATTAAATTCCTAATTCATATTTAAATGATGGGAAAAAATCATTTTATTTTTCAATTAAATAAAAAAATGTGATAAATATATAGTAAATTTAATATTTGAAAAGAAAAAATATGAACAATTGATATGAGAAAGAAAAAAACGGGATATGTCGATAAATTTGAAAAAAAACTTTTAAAATCCGGAGTCCTGTGTAAAATTTCCTTAGTCTTTTAACTTTACCATTTCATAAAATAAATAAACTTATTAAAACCAAATTTCCCTTTAAAACGGGTAAATTTATTGAGACGAAAATGAAAATATAATAGTAGAATTCATATTGATGACATTATATATATATCTTGATTAGAGAGGACTTTGGAATTAGAATCTTCTTATTATCCTTCACTTTAGTCGGAGTTTAACAATTTTATAATAAATGCAATGGAAAAATTATCTCTATTATATAATTAATCTACAGTTTATTTAGCCTTTTAATAAAACAAAAATTATATATATATATTTATTTATGGATGCGGACAATAAAAATTACAATAATTAGGGCTATTCCCCTTTTTAGGGTTTCTAAATTTTAAAAATTCCAATTTTGTGGTATTTTAAAAACTATTTATTAATTTAAGATACGGACGTGGATTGGGGTAGACATGGTCCAAGACTGGTGAACAGTTGAAAAAGCAGACAACCAATCATCTTTGTTTTTTTATAATGAATTTTTGCATGACTTTTTTTTTGCATAGACACTCAGACCCTCCTCTTAGTTGAAAGCCAGCTCTTAGAGCTGTCCGCTTGTTAAAAAAGCGAACAGAATTATCTGTTCTAGCGGACATTAGTATTTCATTTGACCCGATTTACTTCACCACCCTAAATTGAGAAATAATTTATAAAACATCTCAAAATTAAAATTTTAAAATTTTTTATCCTAGAAAAGGAAATAGTTTATTTGTAACCCCTAAAACGAATAAAAGCTCCAATAATAAATAAGAATGAAAGTAAAAAAAAAAAGGATAAATTCTGTATATTCAATTTACTATTGAAGCTGTATACTAATATAATTATAAAGTGATATATATATATATATATGTTTTATTTACATCAACTAATAAAAGTAATCTAATTAAATATATATTGCTATATAATTATATAATCTGATTAGCTTATAAATAATACAGGATATGGGAGATAAAGTTTACATTGGAATTTCTAAATCAAAGCTAAGGGAAGGTGAAAGAGAGATGAGGTGGACACGTTAATTAGACCCTGTGGCCTGTGGACGCAAGCAACGGCCAAGATTCGCTCTCAGTCTCCACTCCAATTAATTACTCCTGCGTTTATCTTCACCTTCCATCCCCACTCTCTCATCATCCTCAATACTCCACACCACCTCTCTCTTTACACTCTCTCTTTTTATTTTTCAGAAAAGAAAAAGAAATAAAAAAAATAAAAAGAAAAAAGATTGAAAGAGAAGATGTTGCTAGGGAAGCGTCCACGCCAACCCATGAGAAGAACAACAAGCATGACTGGCATCACCATAGATCTCCCCAGCGTTGATTCTTCAGAACCATCTGACCATCAGATTACTGAGTATCAACAGATGAGAGAGATGATCAGAGATCCTCTGACACCACAATACAATAATAGTTTTGATGCTAATCTCTATCATCATCCGTTCTTGGATAGCATGGTATCGCCCAGGATTAACATTCAGAGAAGAAACTCTGCTGATTTCTTGACAACTTGTGGGTTTTGTAAACGCCGTTTGGCTGCTGGGAAAGATATTTATATGTACAGGTATTTTTTCAAGAATTAATTCCATGTTTCTTTCTCTCTTTAATATTAATTCTTTTATACTATTGTTAATTATTTGTTCCAGTTCTTGATCTTGAATCTTGATCTTTGATCTTTATTTATATATAGGGGGGACTCGGCTTTTTGCAGTTTAGAGTGCAGAGAAAGACAGATGAAGGATGATGAGAGAAAAGAAAAGTGTAGTGCTGTTATGGCATCAAACGAAGAAGATGGCTCATCTTCTGTAACTTCAAGCTCAAAAGCTTCTTCTTCTTCTTCTAGAAAAAGTGAGACTGTGGCTGCTGTTTAATTAATGGAGTTTGACTAAGATATGGAGATCTAGCTATAGCTAATAACCTAAACAGTAATATATATATATATATATATGTGTATGAATTGGCATTAATTATATAATCAAATCCCATATCCCATTGATTTCTCTCCCACCTGCAAATATTAATTCCATATGATGATCTTAATTATTAGAAATTTCTGTCAATTAGTATATATGTATATTAATTCACAGAGGCCGGGTGCATGGTAATTTTCTACTTAATGGAAGTGCCCTAGCTACTCTCATTAAATATGATCATTTTTCCTTTTATATAAAAAAAATCATTTTTCCTCCATCTCTCTTTCTTATTCTTTTTTTAATAATTTGTTCTGATTTCTTATTCAAATCTTAAAAAAAAAAAATCTGATTTCTCAAAGTTTGAGTTAGTTTTACCAGTGATGACTGAATTTAGCCTCACTTGCCACAAAATCAAAATTAAATTTTTATTGCAAGTGAGGTTTTTTTAAAAAAAACATCGAAGCCAAGAACCCCTGGTAAAATTAATCCTGAGTTTTTTAATCTCCTGCTTTAGGAAAAGGATGAAAAGGTTAAACATTTGTAACTATATATTAATTAGTTATTTCTAGACATATATCAATTAAACTACTCTTTAGAAGCAAATACTATATATAAGTTTAATTTGATTATTTTATTTTATTTATTCTCTTGGTAAATTATATATTGGGATATCACAGTTTGAAAGCTTCACCTGGTGCATTATAAAGTAAGAGACTCAATCACTAAACTATTTTTCCAATAATTGATGTTCACTATTTTTTAATTAGAAACATAATAGTAAGTGGGAAACAGACTAATTGAGATTCTTGTCATCATTTTATTGTAATACTTGCTCCCCCGCCTTAATTAAAAGTTAATTTGCACATAAACAATTGCTAATTATGCATCAAACGTAAATTATGCTAATAATTAATTTGTCCACACATGTGGACATGTAAAATTCCCAACATATATTAAAATTATATATATATATATATATATAATAAGTTTTGAAAAATATATTAAAGTAAATGCACACCTCGTTTATCTCCAAGCTTCTATTTATTTAATTATTGGTGAAGAGCTTCTATTTAATATAATATATCTTACAAAATTATTTCTCAAAATAATACCAATGTGGAAAGAAACAAATCTTAAGATTTATAAGATTTTTCCTTGGTTTATTCTTCCTTGTTAGTTGTCATGTGATGATGGTACTTTATTTTAGAAAAATTATGGAAATTTTTTGAAAATAAAAAAAATAGAAATATAGCAGTAGGGATTAAATTAGACCAGTAAATTTTAAAATTAAGATGAGATGAGGTAATAGAATTGATTCTTTCTTAATTAAAATTATCGAATTAAAATTATGAATATAGAATATTTCTAAAACTTAATAAATAAATCTTTTAATTTCTTAATTAATAAATTTATCCAATACGAATATAAATTAGTAATAAGATGTTTTGGAGAAAAAAAAAAAAGGTTAAAGGTAGAAATAAGCCATGAGATGAGTCACTTTTTTAGCACCACTAAACTTGGTTGCAAGTTTCAACTATGAAAGAAGTGGTCCCCTGATTAGTACTGTTCTCTCATTTCTCCTTTCAAATTTAATTATGTACTTCTCGCATTTTTTTTCTATTGAATGTTGACGCAATCACCACTTTTGTTTTGTTTTCTTCACTGAGTTGCCTTCTGTTTTTAATCGAAAAATGCTAAGGATTGGTTAGGTTAGTGAGGAATGAGAAATTTTTAAAAATAAATTTTCAATTTGAAAGATGCAATTTTTAATTTAATGTTCTTTGAAAATCCATAACTTTTCAAGCACATATCATAAAAAATAATGATGCAATTATACATATATGGGTAATATTTTAATGGTTACAATTCTATTGAGTACTATTTTTTCAATTATTAGATAAAAAATTTAATGGTTCTAAATAGTTATATAATAATAATGAGCTTTTAATGCTATTTAACACTATAAATTACGATGTTTACCAATAAAATCACTACCTTTATTTAAAAAAAATCATATATATTCAAAATTTTACGATTTTGAAAAAATTCTTATAATTAAGTTAAAATTTATTAGATTTTATTAAATTAGGATTTCTTATATATATATATATATATTTGTGAGGGAATGTAATTTACTCTTTTAATGATTCTATCCACCACAAATTCAAATTACTGAATAATATTATTCTTCCAAAATGTTATTTGCTACAAATAAAAATTGAAAAAAGTTACAAATGAAAAAAGAAAATAGCTATTACTGTTAAATCATCTTCTATATATATATATATATATATAGTGATTTCTGAATTTGAAAAAAAAAAAAAAAAAAAGAAAGAAAGAAAAGGAAGAAGGCAGGAATGTGAGTCACCGTCAGCTAGGGGGTGTTGTGATTCCAAAGAGAATTGAAAGGGATTCATTTGGTATTTTTTAAATAGAATGATTGATATGGATTGGTAATGTTGCTTTTGGGGCCCTTTGCAATTTATTATAAAGTCCCATACCATTTTGTCCCCTTATTAAGGGACCACTCTCTTCACAATCATAATTTTTATAATCTGCCTTTAATTTTTTTTTTCAATCATTTAGTAATTTGTGTTATTAAAGAAACAAAATATTTTTAAAAATTTTTAAAGTATTTTATATTCATATTCAAATTCGAAACTTCATATTAATTTAGAGAATTAGTAGTTTACTTTTTTTTCCCATACAAACATTAAAAATTAACTTTGATTGCCAATCAGACAACATAAAACTAATTCTAATTAATATTCCTTTGCTGGTTTTATAAATATTGGTTGGTTGAGATGTATTGTTTTTATCTGACTGATTGATTTTTAGATATCTTATTAAAGTACAATTTTAGAATATTCAAATGCAGGTATTATTAGGGGGTTTTTTTTTTTTTAATGGAGAGTAAGGCAGTAATTGAACCAAACATAGTTAAATGTTGATGAGCTCAAATTTGACTCTTTTAAATATGTGATACCTCGAGCTCAATATAAGTTTGATTTGAATTTTGATATTTGAGATCGAACTCAATTCGTTTCAAAATTATTAAGCTCACGAGTGACTTGAACATAATTTATAAATAACTTGTTTATTATGTTTAATGAACTTAGCTAGAGTTTGGCTCGTTAAGTAATAACAAAAGCTTGAGTTCAACTCGTTAAGTAATAATGCCAAAAACTTGAGTTCGAGCTTGAGCTCAATAACAAAAAAAATTATATAAATGAACTTCAAATGATAAGTTCGTGAACTTTTAAACGAACACATTTTTGAGTTTTCAAAAGAATACCACTAGTACAAAATACATCTTATGTGAAATTAGATTCGTCTGTTTTAGATATAACAGATATATAAAATCAACGTTGTGACATTTTGTAAATAAAATCATCAACCTTTTACTTAGATACGTCTGTTTGCTATAAAACAGACACATTAGAGGACTCAGATGAGCCTATTAGCAAAGATAGATGCATTAGAGGCTATCAGATGAGTCTATCTTAGAAATCATACGCATCTAAGAAGAATAAGATGTGACTGGTTCAATGAAAACAGATGCATCCAATTTTTATAAAATCATAATTAGAAAACGGCGTAATTTAGAGAAGTAGATGTGTATGTTTACACATATGCTCCTTAAAAAAATAAGGGAATGGTGTCGTTTATCAAGGTAGATGCATTTGTTTTCTCACAAAATAGATGCATTTGCTTCTCTAAAAAAAGGGCACCATTTAGTGAGGTAGATGCATCTGTCTTCTTTAAAATAGTCACATATGCTCTTTTAAAAAAACCCTATAGCCCCATTTTCTTTTTCGACCATGAGAGTAACAGTCGGCCGCTCCCCTTTTTTATTCTCCTTCTCCCTCTCATCCTTATTCCTGTCTATCTCTTGCACTCACACTAGACCATCTCGTCACGAGAAGCACTGCCATTCTCCTTCCACTCTTCAATTCACGCCATTGTCAAGGAAGTAGTGAGTGTTTTGGTTCCATAAAGAAACCGATTAAGGTAATTTCAAAGCATTAAAGTTCAGTTTCCATTTTTCTTCTTGCTTTCTGAACGCTACTCATCCTCATTTTCTTCTAGTATCATGTCATCATTCACAAATTCTATGACTAGATACTTGCAGGTTAGAAAAATTAACAATAAACAAAAAGAAGTAGGTATAAATTTCGGCTTGGTGACATTTGAGGTAAATTCGAGAGCCACCTCTTCATATACTCCATTTTTATTTGTTTTATTTTTCTTGCTTATGCTATGATGTTTGAATTTTTGAGTTTTTTTTTTCTTGATATAGATTGATGACCAAAATTTATTTTGAAGATCTATGGAGGGCTAAATTAATTTGAGATGGAAATAATAAGATTAGTTAGTATAGGTGTATTGCCTTCAAGATGTTTGATAAAAAAACCTAAGTGAAAACTTAAATGAAACTAATTAAGATTAACAAAAGAGATATATTGCCTTCAAGGTGTTTGATGAAAAACCTAAATGAAACCAAGATTAACTTTGAAACATATATATAAGAGAATTTTTAATTTAATTACAAATTTTTATCATAGAATTAAAATAATTACACTGTCATAATTAATATTAACCAAATTACTAACTTAATAACCAAATTAATAGTAAAAATTTCGACATTAAAAATAATGTAATAACTTAACAACAAAAATTTTAACTTAATTATATTAAAACAATGTTCATATATGCAAATTATACACTAATTATTGATGTTAAATTAGTTAGTTTTTATTGAGGGCTTAATATTTAAACTTTTAATTTAATAAAAAAAATCCTTTTAACTAATGATATATAGGCCAAAATTTGTAATGATTAATCTTTATATTTAATGAGCCTAGATACCGATTCAAAATTTACTCATTAGGAGTAAGTCTTGAATAATCCCTAGTTTTGGACTGTTCGTAAACGTCAATCTCACATAGGATGTGAATGCATAAATAGTTTTTGGTTCTAAGAAAAATATCGGTGTCATTTCCCTAATGTTCTTTGGGTATATATGTGAATGGATTATTCTATTTATGTTGTATACTTGGAGAATTAAGGGGAAATGCTGCTAGATTTTTTTTGAGATCGGAAAATGGATATGTGTTCACTAGTGAGTTTTGACGTTTATAGATGGCTATGTTAGAGCGATAATGACTAAAAAAACCAACATTTACTATGATTGGAAGCAAAATGATTTGTTTTAAATTTTATTTCTTTCTATAGTTAGATATGGATTGAAATTGGATGTATGGTAGACGAAATATGACTGAATTTGTGAATGGAATAGAGAGATTTATTAGAACTGTGATAGAAAATCAGATGAGGAAGAAAGAATCAATGGTTGCATGTTCATGTGTTGATTGTATCAACATGAGAACATATTGTGATGTTCAGATTGTAAAAACTCATATTATATGGCGTGGTTTTGTGGGAGTTTATATGACATGGTGAGAGTGTAATTGTTAGGACAAGTTCTAATTTTGAAAGTACAAGAGAAAATTACATTGATAATGAAGGAAATGATTTGGAGAATGATCGGTTGGACAAGATGATACATGATACGAAGAATTATGTGAAAAGGTTTGAAAGCCTTGAGAGATTGTGCTTTGATGCTGAGAAGCCTTTGTATCTCGGTTGCACTAAGTTCACAAAAGTGTCAGCCATGTTGAAACTGTGCAACATGAAAGCCAAAAATGGATGGAGCAATAAGAGTTTCATGGTGTTATTAAAACTTTTACAAGAGATACTTCTGGAGGAAAATGAGCATCCTACATCAACCTACAAGGCTAAGAAAATGTTATCCCATGGGTATGGATTATAATAAGCTAAATGCATGTCCGAATGACTGTGTGTTGTGCTAAAATAAGTATAAGGACTTACATGAGTGTCCTCGGTGTGAGGTGCCATGCTATAAGTATGGGAAAGTATCTTCTAAGGATAAGAAAAGGCCTTCAGCTAAAGTATTATGATATTTTCCAATAATACCAATATTCAAATATCTGTTTGCAAATGCGAAAGATGCAAAGAACTTGAGGTGGCATGCAAAAGGTAAGAAACAAGATGACAAACTCATACATCTTGCGGATTCTCCATAATGGAGAATAATTGATTCTACATTCCCTAAATTTAGTGGTGAAGTCAGGAATTTGAGGCTGAGATAATGCACGAATGGAATAAACCTCCATGGTACATTGAGCAATCAATATAACACATAACCAGTTCTCCTTGTGGTTTACAATATGCCTCATTGGCTGACTATGACTATGAAGCGTAAGTATATGATGTTGTTGATGCTAAAATTGGAGCCTAAACAATATGCCTCCTTGTGCGTACAGTCTTATGAAGGGTATGGCATCAATAGGTATACATTTTATACTAAATATTAAGATGACAAAAGCACAATGCAAAATAGTGAAATTACTTTGATAGCTTCATCAAGAGAATTTGGTAGCACTAAAGACATTAGGCATATTGATGTTACAATGTCATATTATAGTATAGTTGAAGACATTTGGAACTAGACTATAAGAAATTCAGTATTCCTCTCTTCCTGTATAAATGGGTTGAAAACTGATACGGTGTTCGAGTAAATAAACAAGGACTCACATTGGTCAATTTTTGTCAGTTGGATTATTAAGATGATCCATTCATTCCTGCTTCACAGGCCAAATAAGTATTCTACATTGTTGACCCAAGCTATAACAAGGGGTCTATTGTTATTCAAGATAAAAAGCGTATTGTTGTATTAGTGATGTAGTAGATGAGTATGATCATAATCAGTTCAATAAGACTCCCCTGTTTTCTATTGGGTTGCCTATACCAGTTGATGATAATATTTTAGAACCGAAGGCTTATGAATAGAAAATCCCCAATAATTGATTCAAATTTGTCCATATTATGTTTATTTATTTGTAGCTTGGTTAAATGCAATTTATAATGATAATTACCAACTATTTATTATTTTTTGTAAGTTAAATACTCTTCTTATTTATCATTCAAATAAATTGCTTTTATATTTTGTTATAATGACATGTTTCTTTGTTATACGTGTGTTGTAAGAAATCGTGTCTTCTGGAGATGATGATCAGCCCACTACCAAGAGGAAGGAAAATGGAGGTGTAAAATATAAGAAATTGCTTAAGAAAGGAGAAGAAAAATTGACAATAGAGTTAGATGGGGATGCAAACCCAATTGGGCCAAATGCGGATACATTTAAATCATATTTTGGACTTGTGGCACATTCAAAAGTCAAGATCACATAGCCAACGTGGAACAAAGTTGATAAAGGTCTTAAAAATATAATATGAGAGGATATCAAGGTAAATTTCCTATAAAATCATTAGAGTTCATATAATAACATTATTCAAATTTCACAATTTTAATTCATCTATTATGTAATATGTCAATGAGACTAATGACTTTAAAATATTGGTTTGCAAGAAGCATTAACTGTTCTAGACACTTTTATAACTGACCTACCTATGCCAGTTGAAGATAATATTTTAGATACAAATTACATGCTTGCTAATCTTACTGAAAGCTTATGGATAGAAAATCTCCAATAATTGATTCAATATGTTTATTTATTTATAGATTGATTAAATACAATTTATAATGATAATTACCAACTATTTATTATTGTTTGTAAGTTAAATACTCTTCTTATTTATCATTCAAATAAATTGCTATTTTATTTTATTATAATAACATGTTTTTTTGTTATACATGTGTTATAAGAAAATCATGTCTTTGGGAGACGATGATCAGTCCACTATCAAGAGGAAGGAAATAGGAGGTGCAAAATGTAAGAAATTGCTTAAGCAAGGAGAAGAAAAATTGAAATTAGAGTTAGATGGAGATACAAATCCAATTGGGCCAAATGCGGATACATTCAAATCATATCTTGAACTTGTAGCACATTAGAAAGTCAAGATCACGCAGCCAATGTGGATCAAAGTTGGTAAGAGTCTTAAAGATATGATATGTGGGGATATTAAGGTAAATTTCCTTTAAAATCATTAGAGTTAATATAATAATATTATTTAAATTTCACAATTTTAATCTGTCCATTATGTAATATATCAATGAGACTAGTGACTTTAAAATATTGGTTTGTATGAAGCATTGACTGTTCTACACACTTTTATAATTGAGCTGCCTATGCCAGTTGATGATAATATTTTAGATACCAATTACATGCATGTTAATCTTATCGAAGGCTTATGGACATAAAATCCCCAATAATTGATTCAAATTTATCTATGGTATATTTATTTATTTGTAGCTTGGTTAAATGCAATTTATAATGATAATTACCAACTATTTATTATTGTTTGTAAGTTAAATACTCTTCTTATTTATCATTCAAATAAATTGCTTTTATATTTTATTATAATAACATGTTTCTTTGTTATACGTGTGTTGCAAGAAATAATGTTTTCAGGAGACGATGATCAGCCCACTACCATGAGGAAGGAAAGATGAGATGCAAAATGTAAGAAATTGCTTAAGAAAAAAGAAGAAAAATTGACAATAGAGTTAGATGGGGATGCAAACCCAATTGGCCCAAATGCGGATACATTCAAATCATATCTTGGACTTGTGGCAGGTTCGAAAGTCAAGATCACACAGCTAATATGGAACAAAGTTGATAAAGGTCTTAAAGATATGATATAAGAGGATATTAAGGTAAATTTCCTTTAAAATCATTAGAGTTAATATAATAACATTATTTAAATTTCACAATTTTAATTCGTCTATTATGTAATATGTCAATGAGACTAATGACTTTAAAATGTTGGTTTGCAAGAAGCATTCATTGTTCTAGACACTTCAGAAACAAAGAAAAAAATCTTAAAAAATGCGGAAAGGCATTGGAAAGATTTCAAACACTGCCTTGTAAAAAAATACATGAAGATGGTTGGTAATCCCTAGCAATTGTCTCTATTAGAAAAATATTAATATTTGTCTATTAAAGTTTCATTGTTCTAGAAACTTCAGAAACAGAAAAAAATCTTGAAAAATGCGGAAAGGCATTGGAAAGATTTCAAACACCGCCTTGTAAAAAAATACATGAAGATGGTTGGTAATCCCCAGCAATTGTCTCTATTAGAAAAATATTAATATTTGTCTATTAAAGATTGGGAGGAATTCAAATTAGCACATCAAGATGAAGCATTTGAGGTATAAATTATTCTATCTCATGTTGCTTTCTTATTATGTTTTATGCAATCTCATAATACTAATTTCTTCATATTATATATTTTTGTTAACATCAAATCAGGGTTACGGCTAAAGCAGAAAAGACAGGGATAGGCTAAAGCAGAAAAGACATGGATGCCTATCCCTGTTACTTGGGTTGCAAGGGCTATAATAGTAAAAGGCCTGAATAGATGGTTGAAGATCCTATTGCTTCTTTCACCTCGTCAGTAATAATGCACTCTGATGCCACCTCATCATATGATCAGAGTCTTGATTGGGTCAGAGGTAGAATAAGAAAGAAATATCAAGGAATTTATATGATTCCAATCGAAGAGACGAGAGAGGTGACACACAAAATGGTATGTATAAATTGTTAAGCAAATCTAAATAGCCACACTTTTATTTATCTAGGACTAATTTTTGATGCATTTATATGTTTAACAAGAGTCATTATGGGAAGAAGTCAACCGAGAGGTAAGATGATATCTTGACTTGTGCACTTGGCAAATCCAAATATGCTAGCTATGTTCGTGGTGTAGAAATAGGGGCTACTATCTCTAGTTTTTTCGGTAAGTAAGGCAGAAGGAAACAATCTGCCTCTATCTTAGTGGATGAAATCAAGGCTAAATTGAGGGAGGAATTGATAGAGGAAGTGAGGGAGGAAGTGACTTCTCAAGTATCTTCTCAATTACTAACTGAATTTCAGAATCAATTCATGTAGTAGATGGTTGAATTTAAGAACATGTTGATGATGCGGTAGGGGACTATCAATATGTCCTTTCAATTTGCACCTAAAAAGGAGGTGGAAGCAGGTCCTTCATAAGGTAGCCTTATGTCGAGCAGTTGCCACTCTATAGACCCATTATTTCTAATGGGAGATACACATGTAAAAGTTATGAATTTTATTTATTTTTACTTACATAGACACTCATATTTACACTTAGTTTAAGACCTAAGAGTAGCTAATGTTGGTTTTTGATTATTATATATACATCTCGACCATGCCACCTTACAATTAACTGTATAGGGGAGGGTGATAACCATAGTGGAGAGGGGCACGATTCATACAAGCACATCAAGTGCATTGTTGCACAACATTCCAATGGCCCTCAATCACTTAAAGGTATCTGTGGATCTCCCCTTTTCTAAATATGGATCAAAACAACTTATACTTAGTAGTGAGTTCCATACAGTGGGATAAGCATATGGAAGTTTTGTTCAATGGTTAGGATATCTCATCGTCCTTTGAGAGATTTCAATTAATATTTCTCTATCTCACTCTCTAATTTTTTAATAAATAGCATACCACTTAATTTCATTTATATCATAATATATCGTAATAATATATTATTAATTGATAGAAAAACATAATTCAACCTACAAAGAAGGGGCAAGTGAATCAAGGTAGCGGTTTTACAAAACAATAAGTTACAAAGCCTTTGATTGAAGAGAGAATTTTATCAAATTTGAGCGATCGCATACTCAGCTTGCATAACTTCGTTTCCGAGTGAGATGACAGGTACATGTTTCATATTGCTCTTCCGTAAGAGTTTTTTTGGTATCTAGAAAAGGACAATGAAGTCTTTGTCAAAAGAGAAGACATCTCTCAACTCCTCTCTATGGAATGGCTCAATGTATCGGTACTGAAATTTTTTATGTTGTAAGAGATTATAGTGTATATAGTTAAAATTGTTAATATTGAACTAATATATTCTAAGGTAGTTTTAACTTGTCAATTTTGTAATTCATGCATGTAGGTGTCTTTATAGAGTGTAGCAAATCATCTGCACCAATTGGTTTTCTCTGTCCAAGTTAATTAAATAGGTTGTCCACAAAAGATAAGAAATTGGTGCAAAATTATATAGTAGTAGCTTTGAAAGCACATATGAATAAAAATTTTATTTTACTATCATATATTCAAAAGTAAGATAACTTTTTGCATTCAATCATATTTGCTTCACATTTTGTTATGACATTTTTATTAATTTCAACATATTTGTATATCTACAGTTAACACTGGATGTTGATTATTTTCAATCATGC
Organism: Balakata baccata; assembly: GCA_949630135.1. Classification (NCBI taxonomy): domain Eukaryota; kingdom Viridiplantae; phylum Streptophyta; class Magnoliopsida; order Malpighiales; family Euphorbiaceae; genus Balakata; species Balakata baccata. The sequence continues at coordinate 14,270 of CATIWF010234386.1, forward strand.
ATGGAGTGAGGTATATTTTATGGATCATCTCAACAACTTCAGCAAACTACTACCTATTAGAGAATATATTAGTATGTAAGTTATCATACTTACGCTAATAGTTTATTCTAATTTTTTGCTGTATTAACTTTATGTTTTAATATAAACTGATTTTTCAGGGTATATAAATTATACCATATTAGTGCTGAAAAAGGTATATCCAACGTCTTAGATTGGAAATTCATCAATGTCAGAATTTTATTATTCTTATATACTAGTTATATTTGAATTTCATCACACCATTCTAGCACCCATATCAATTTTTTAATTTTTTTTGTGTGTGTGTTTTTCTAAGTGCCCGAGACAACCTACAAGTGTTGAATGCATGTATTATATAATGTGATATATGTACGATATAGTAACCCACCATAGCACGGATACGTTATTGGTTAAGGTAATGTTACTTCTAATACTAGCTTATATGCAATTTATTTCAATTATAGCTAGCTAGCTATTATAATTCTCATAATTTTTTTTATTTTATATTTATTTTGTTTTGTAAACTACTTTTGAAAGCAAATCATATACTCATGTATAAGTTGATGAAGTTGGGAAAATGTCATGCGATTTTTTTGCAATTGAGTGTATATAATATTTTAAATGTCGTGCGATTTTTTTTTTTTTGCAATTGAATTTATAAATTGAAATTTGTAAAGTTGTATTACAATTTTTTTAAATATAAGTCGAATTGTTTCATTGTATCTTGTATGTAATAAATACTTGAAATAATAGATTGTTGAGTATGAATTGTTTAGTATATGTTTGTGAATTTGGATTGTTGAATTTGAATTGTTTGATAAATTGTTGAATATGCTTGTGAGTTTAAGTTGTTGAAAAGCCTATAATGACTTATGTGTTGAAGTTTTAGAATGTTTATAATAGTAGTTGTATAATTGTAGCTTCAATTTTGGGTATTGAAAGATTATTATAGCTCGAGTTGAAGTGTAGAAATATTGTATATTTGAGGCTGCTATAGGTTATTTGAAATTACAGGTTACAAGTCTACAAAAATTATTGTATATATAAAATAACCAAATAAGTTTGTATTGTAACAAAACAGACATATCTGAGCTACTTAAATGCGTCTATTTTGTTCAAAACAGACGCATCTACGTAACTTAGATGAGCCTATTCTACAACGAAATAGATTCATTTGAGCTACTCTAATGTATCCGTTTTGCTCAACAGACGTATCTAAGTAGCTCATATGCATCTGTTTTTAATAGATGCATATAGTCTACCCTTTAGATGCATCTTCTTTTTATAGGTCTATTCGCAAACAAATACATCTGACACAAAAAAAAGACACAAAAGACTCTTTTCTGTACTAGTGCACATTCACGAGATCTTAATCGAATATATTTGCGAACTAACGAACTAAATAGTATTGAATTCAAGCTCAAAAATATTTTCGAATTCAGCTTGTTAAGATTAACAAATGATTTCGAACAATTTTTTTTTTCAAAATGAGATTCACATAATTTGGGAGCGGCTCAGATCATTTATATTAAAAAATTTTGATTAAAAAGAAATAAGTAAATAATATTTTTTATATTAAAAGTAAATTTTAAAAAATTAAAAAAATTAAATTAATTAAATATAAAAATTCTTAACGTGTTTTTTTAAATTTTTTTTAATGTCCAACAACATTTCCAAGCAAACCCTATATGATTCTTAGGACCTCTACATGGAGAGATTTATATATTTATTTTTCTTTTTTTTTTCTTTTGAGAAGGGAAATTAATTTTAAGCTCTTACTAAATTTTGGAATTTTTATATATTGTCACTATATGATGAACATCCAGCAAATTGGATAGTATTATTGCTTAAATTCATACCGGCTGTCCTTTTTAATTAATATTATTTTGATATGTCATTATTCATTATATTTAATACTGATATCACCGCAAAATAATTATATTCAAATGTATTTATATGGAAAACAAACTTCAAAATCTGAGTGATTAAATGGACAATTATTTATTTGTATGTAGTAAGCTTAATTACGTATTATAGACTAAAAATTATATTATATTATTGGAAAAATTGCTAAAAATAACCTAAATTTTTAAGGTTGTATCAAAATTAAATTGTATTTTCTATTTTCTTCATTTAATACACAAATTTTTAAGATTTTATTAATTTATGAATTCCGACAAACTCTGCTGACATGATACAAAATTCCGATAAGATTAAAAAAGTTGTACTACTAGGAAGTTGAATTATCTTAGAAATTTTAAAATGTTATGGTTTTTATTTTTTCTAAAATTTTAAAACCTAAATCTTTTCGACAAAACTCTGCTAACAATAAAATTTTTATTTCTTTTTGCTTTGCTGATTAGACAACTCTCAATCACGATAACTACATGTATTATTTTTCAAATTTAAAAAGAAATTTAGATTTTAAAATTATAGGAAAAACAAAAATGATGTCGTTTTAAAGTTTATAAGATAACTCAGTTTCTTAGTCAATGCAAACTTTTTTATCTCGCCATAATTTTATATCATGTTAGCAGAGTTTCACCAGAATTCATAAATTAATAAAATTTTAAAAGTCTTTGTATTTTAATGAGAAAATAGAAAATACAATTTAAATTTGATACAACCTTAAAAGTTCAAATTATTTGTAACAATTATCCCTATATTCTTTTATCATTTATATTATGTTAAAAGAAAACTATTATAGAGGTAATTTAGAAAAAAATAATCCAATGTTGCAAACTATTCCCTCCCTTCCATTTTAACTTTCACTTTAGAGAAAATCAAAAATTTTATTTATGTGTTACTTTTATATAATCAATAAAATTTATTTATTTTTTTCAATTTTTTTCTAATGTTATGTAGAATTTCAAAGTCATTTATTTTAAGTTTAGACTATACTTTTTTATTTTTTTTGTTTTTCCCAATAATTTTAAGTTTTTCAATTCAAGAATAATTTAGTTTTAACCACTATTTGTTTCTAAATTTATGACTAATTAATGATTTCTTAATTCTAATAAAATCACCTAAAATGACAGTTAAATGGAGTAGATGGAGTAATATTATTGTCTTTAAAATTTTTTTCAAAACATACACAAAAAAATCATTAGAGAATGTATTTCACCACTATGTATTTAGCCAACTATTCCGGGCATAATTATCACTTATTTAATTCACCATTTTTATGTGTTTATAATTTTTTCTCTTTTTTGGAGTCACATGTTTAATTACTGAATATTTTACCTATAAAGTCCACAGTCATACAACAATCATTGCTTTTGTGACTCCCATACTATATTAAAGTCTTGCGGGCCTAAATTGATAATTACGAATTTAATATTATTTTAAAATGACTTAGTGCTATCTGGAATTAATTTCATCACAATTATAAATATTTTTTTTATAACTTAAACTTTCAATGTGAGAAACTCTCTAAAATGTGCCTAGATTGATTTTATATTTGCAATGAAAGAATTCTTCAATAAGATACATAATTCTTTTAGTTATACTGAAAAATTGACATAATCTATTTCTTTTTTTTTTTTGCGTAAATCAAAGTTACATTCTGTTAGGAATGTGGTAGAAGATTGTTAATATAGTATAATGTCAATAGTACAAAAGAAAGCACAAAGAATTATATGAGGTATGTGTTTCATACAATATTCTTAAAACAAATTCGCTCCCTACCACTACTAGTGTAGGTTCATCGACATTTGCCTTTCATGATACAATATATTACTAACAAAAGTTGAACATCACAACCTTGTTACACAACGAATTGAACTTGTCTCACTCTATCATGTGGAAAGAAAGGAAGAAGAAGGAGGATGAGAGCTTGTGTGCATGTAAGTGTGTCTTTAACATGTAAGGATTAATTTTTTCATTATGGATGCCAATAAAAGCTTTGTAACATATACATTATGACCATAAATTGTGAATAAGTCTACATTAATATTACAAATTAAGCCTTTGTAAACATCCACATTATGACTATTAATAGTCATATTCATATCTATTACCTTTATACAGAAAAAGCACAAAAGACAATTGTAGAAAACCTCTATTGTGTGCGTGACACAATGTCACAGGCGTGATAGCCCGTGCACCCTTATGCCATATCTCTTGACTTTATATTTTTCCTATGTGGGATAATCCACATTTTATTTTTTTTCTCTTTAACAATGAGCTTACTTTAAACTTTAATTTTATTCACACATTCACCATTTTGAGCATATGAATCTCATAATTCATAATCTTTATGTCAAGGAACACACATTCGAGTCATCCTCACGAAACCAAGTTGTGAGACCCATTTGAATTTCCCTTTTCAAAATGGTACTTTAATCACAATTTTCCAACAATCCCCACATGAATAAAATTGGACAAAAGTAGGACGAATGAAGTCCTACTATGCGATAAAGTTTGACGATTGAAACATGCATAAAATATGTAGGTGTTACCCTTTGAACATTTTCTCATGAAAGTATATTTAATTTGAGGATGTTGGCACCAAAAAGTTTATAGTAGGACATTTTTTGGACTATAAAATGCTAGATTCCAAAATTATGGTAAGTCATGTGCAAGAGTTTTAAGTCATTATTCATGATATTCATGCTGAAGGGATGATTTTGAGTGAAACCTTCGAAAAGGCTACCATAATTGAAAAATTACCTCCTGGCTAGAAGGATTTCAAAAATTACCTTAGGCATAAGTGAAAGGAAATAAACATTGAAGAGCTAATTGATAGATTTCAAATTGACGAAGACAACATAAGCTCTAAAAAAAAGGGTTCAAGGAATCCTTTTGAGGCAAAGGCAAATATTGTCGAATATGGACAAAGTTCAAGGAAAAAGAAAATTAAAATGTCCAAGACGGGATCCAAAGGTAGAGTTTCTAAAAAGAAATTCTAAGTCAGGTGCAGCTGTGTCTTGGAAATCTTTTAAACAAATAGTTATAGCTAGATCCACAATGGAATCTAGGTTTATTGCATTAGATAAATGCATTGAGGAAGTTGAATGGCTACATCATTTCTTAGAATATATTCCTAAATGGGTAAGTCACGGACCACCAATTTGCATACATTATGATAGTCAAACTATATATTAGAAGGGTACAAAGTAACATTTATAATGGTAAGTCTAGACATATTTGTCATAAACTTAATACTATTAGGCAACTGCTCTCAACTGGAGTTATCGTTGTTGATTATGTGAAATCAAAGAATGACATTGTGGATTCGCTAACCAAATGATTAAATAGAGAGCAAGTTGATAAGACATCGAGAGGAATGAGACTTAAATCCATAAGATAATAATAAGTTGATACAAAGGAAAATTCAACTTAGTTGACTGGAGATCCCAAGATCTAGGTTCAAATGGACAATGTAACTGTAAAGATGTGTTGAAGTCACTACATGGAAAAAACTAGTGATGTTTTGAAGTAAGGTTAAGTTATACTTTTAATGATACTTATAAGTGAGATATCACCTATGTGAGAGTGAAGTAAGATCGCTTCAAAGGAGAAAGTGTGAAGTTCAATTCTCTAAAACTCTCACAGAACCAAACAAATATTTATGGCCAAAATGAACATAACAATGAGAACTCAATTGTGTTAAGAAAGATTGTATGGAGTATATCATATTTACTCAAGTAGCTGAACAGTTTAATGACATTATGTCAACTAGATAACAAGTAAATTAAATGCAATTTCATGAGGAAAGGTTCAAATGGTAACACTTATCTATCCTATACAGGCCTCAGATCATTCCTTATGCTTTCTTTTGTGTCCTTGACCTTATACTGGATTAACAATATTTTACTGCACTTTCCTAACACATTCATCTGTTTTAAGTAGTTCAGGTGGCAACATAGACTAAGTTTGTTGGAAAGAGCTATCGGGTTCAAATCCCACTAAATACATTATTGAAGAGAGATAAATATTAGAACTGCATAAGCATAGACAGTTGAACTTGATAATTATGGATTCACTCTTACTTCAAAATGATTTAATCCCAATTTAAAGTTAGTTGAACTACAATTATAAATACTTTTTTTATCCCTGATATTTCCGATGAGAGATTTTCCTTAATATTCTCTCTCAAGTGCAACTGGGCTTCATCCAGTTGTCACTCGCTTAACCCATTATTTTTATCCGTTTGGGCTTTTTCTTCTTTCTTGAGCCACATATTTATTTATTTTTTGATATTGGCCTTTCCACTCTTTGGGCATCAAATTTTACTCAAGAGTCTACGGTCATGCGGTGGTTAGTCCTCTCATGGCTCTGATACCATATTAGAATCGGATAAGTCTAGACAGTCGGATTTGACAGTTGTGGATTTATTATTGCTTCAAAATGATTTAAGCCAATTTGAAGTTAATTGCAATACAATTATAAACACTTCTTTTATCCCTTATAATTCTGATGTAAGATTCTCAACAATAAAAAATCTTAACTATGACTAAACTCCGAATATAATTAGTCTCATAAATAATCTATTTCTTTAAGAGCTATTTTCTAGCGCATGTCCCATGTAGTAAAGAGTGAATCTCTAAGAGGGTATCTTATAGCTTGTGTTGTGGTTGACATAGCATGCAATTGCGTGTGATTCAAAAGTAACATTTAATTCAAAAAATGTGATTGCCTCCCTTAACATATTTTATTTTAAAGAATTAATTGCAAGTAAAGACTTATAATTATGAACAAATAAATAATGAGAAAAAAAATAGAAAATGGACACATGTAATATTTTTTATGTAATGTCTTTTTTACATCAACACTTAAAAACTATCAAAACTATATTTTAAAGAAATTAAAATGTCTAATTTATTCTCTAAAATATACTTATCATTTAGTGTTAATTCCACATAATAAGGAACTCATTTTGGAAAAGATAAACTTCCATATTGATTGTAATATTTAATATTATAATTCTTAATTGCAATAATCACTACCAATCACTCATTTTTCATACAACTTCTATCAAGTTTAAATGGAGCAGAGTTTAAAATAATTATATTGAGAATCTCCATAAAGTCAATTATATATAAAAAAAAAGTTTGCACAAAATGAAAAAAAAATACCATATAAACAAATTCTTTTTTTTTTTTTTAGTATATGGATTTTAAATGTAATATATGTCTGAAAATTTCAACTTAACAATTTGTTTTCGGGAAAAAAAACAAAATAGTTTGTATATGTGAAATATATGCAACTAGTATGTAGAGATGTATATATGAATTTTATATGTAACAAGAATTTTATATTTAATAAGTATAATCGCATATATTTCACATATACAAACTATTTTAATTATATATAACAAGTATATGAATTTTATATATAACATATATGTGAAAATCTTAATTTGAACTTAACAATTAGTTTTAAAAAATTAAAAAAAAACAGTGAAATAAAATTTATATGTGAAATATATGCAATAAATGTGTAGAGATATATGTGGATTTTATATGTAACATATATGGGAGAATTTAACTTAATTAATTTAAAAAATAAAAATATTAATTTAAGGTCATTTTTTAAAATTTTAATTCAATTCTCAACTCATAAAAAGTGGTGCTAGAAGAAAATCTAATTAGATAGAGTTTAGTTACAATAAAACTACCATTTAAGTAAAAAATAGTAAAATTATTATATATTTTTAAAAAATAGTATAAAAGTCTAAAATACAAAAGGGATGTAAAAAAATCTTTTGTATAAAATATCGATCATGTGGTGTACTTTTCAAAAAAAAAAAAATTGTTCCAATAGTTGGACAGTTAAGTCCTAAAGAAAATGATTTTAATTAATGAAATGATAATGACCATTTAAATAATTTAATTTTGAAGCTTAAAAAGAAAAACAAATAATCGAAAATGATGCCACTTGTTTTCATCACTATAACAAAATGAGTCTAAATTCAGTCCAAATTAAATATCTATTGTGTTAGTTGAATATTTCAAAAACTTGTTTTCAGGTGTACGTTTTTTAGGTTGAGTTATTTTTGGTTGTCTTAATAATCTAATATCCTATAATTCGGAGATTGCAGACTAATTTTGATCTACACCGAGGTGACATATTAAGCGAGTAAAGTATTTTTTTTAAGTTTTAAAAATGTTTCATATTAAGAGGTCGAATTCAAAATTTCTGATTAAGGGATGAAAGATTTTTATTATCTCATCTCATGAAGATATGATTTATTTTTTCTTTTTATAGGATTGTAATCGAACCGAGCCTAGGTGAATATTAATGAGTTTGAGCTCGGTTCATTTAAATTTGTTACGGACTCCAGCTCAGCTTAAGCTCGATTTAAGCTTTTATATTTGCGTTCTAATTGACTCATTTCAAATATATTAAGCTCGTGAGTAGCTCGAATTCGGTTCGTAAATAACTCGTTCATTATATTTAATGAATTTAGTTCATATTCGACTCGTTAACTAATAATTACAAATGTTCGAATTTGTAAAGACAAAACCTTGAGTTTAAATTTGAGTTCAATAATAAAATAAAATACAAATGTGCCTTAAACAAGATTTAAATAAACATGTTCGCGAGATTTTAATTTAACACGTTCGTCAACTTTTAAACGAACACGTTCCTAAGCTAATCTGAAAATATAATAATAATAATAATAATAATAATAATAATAATTATTATTATTATTATTATTCAGCTATGTTGTTACAGATTTAGCCTTATTCAGTTTCAATTTAACTTCCCAGCGTCTAGTCATAATTAATGCACAAGGCAATAATTTTTAAAATTTTTAATAATAATTAGGTCTCCATCTCAACTCCTCACTAATAATGTACAGATTCTAAAGATAATAAAATATTGGGCGATTTCTCTTATAGCTAATAATATAATGCAACGAAATCTTTAACAACATAGCTGGAAAGATTTTCTGTGAATTATTATTTAGTAGAGTCAATGAACCTCTAATTGGTTCACTGGCTGCCCAATAATGTATAACTTTGAAAAGAAAATTATATATATATATATTAAAATTTTTCAAACATCAACTCGATCTCAACTTAGAGACTTTAAGATCGAGTTGATGTTTGAAAAATTTTAAGGATAAATTACTGCAGTCTTTTAAGATTTAGTTGAAGAATAATATGTTAGAGTTAATTTTATCAAGGATTACGAACTTTGCTTCATTTATTGTCAAGTCACTAAACTCTTTTTTCATCCCGAAAAATTAACAAAATTTTGCTTTTAACTTTCAATCAAATTTAATGAATAAATAATTGAAAGTTTGATTTGATAGTTGATGTAATACTAGGTTTTGGCCAAAATTTTGAATTCGATGTTTCTTTTCTCAAAAATTATATTCATTTTGACTCTGACAACTGTATTTTTTCTGATAGTACTAGACGGATTACCCTAGTTTTCCAAACTGGCTGCCCAAAAGAAGATAAATCAAGTTGTCGGAGCCAATGACCATAGTTCATGTGCATAATCAAGTCTAACATTAGGTGTCAACTCAGATCTGAGTTAACTAGTAGTCACATTTGGTTGGAAGCTATATAAGTGAAATAAAAATAAAGTTGTCATTTTTTGGGGATAAAAAATTTTTAGTGAATTTGCAGCAAATGAAGGAAAGTTAAGTAACCGTCGGTAAAATAAATAATTTTCCAGCTGTGCTACCACGTGATAGCTAGCGTGGCAAGAACTTTTTGAAATTGATGATGAGGCCGATGATTTGGTAATTGACGTGGCAAATTTCGGCACCATATTAGTTGTCATGTCAATTTTCCGATTATTTATACCAAAAAATTGATTGGAATAATTTAAGTGAAAAAAAAAAAATTTTGTAATTTTTTTTTAGGATGAAAAATTCTTTTCATGATTTTATAGCAACAAGCACAAAATTTAGGTACCGTCGGCGCAATTAACACTCTACTACTACGACTCCCATTTCAACATAAGCTTATGACTCAAATCTTGATTTTGATATGATCAAGGTTATTAGACTAAAGATTTAAAATTGAACCAAAGAACTAGTATGTGAAGTTTTCTAAGAAATAACATGTTTTATACATAATAAAATAAAATAACTTATACAAAACTATTTCAGACATAATAATATGTTCAAAGAATAAAACTTTAATTTAATTAATACATAACACATCCAAATTAAATAGAACAGAATCAATACTAAAAATTAAAAAATTATTTTAAGAATTATCCCAATCAATATGATAATCATTATTTGAGGTGATTTTAATTAACATTTCCATTAAGTTTATAGTTCTTGTTTTTAAATTAGATAATTATTATTTATGATAATTAATATCAATATTTTTAAAATAATTTTGTACTTATTTTTATATAATCTCAAAAATAATTTATATGATGATTTTGTGCTATTGTATGCTAATAATAAAATAAAAATTTTTAAACTCTACTTTATCATATATGTAAATATTGAATAATGTGAATAATTAAAATTAATATTTTTATGATATATATTACTAACATTAAAAAATTTTAAATGATATTATAGATTTAGTCAACCAAAAAATTTATTCTATCTTTACACTTTCTGTTTTCATTTTTCAGAAAAGAAAAAAAAAATTGCTAGGGAAGCGTCCACGCCAACCCATGAGAAGAACCAAGCATGACTGGCATCACCATAGATATCCCCAGCGTTGACTCTTCAGAACCATCTGACTATCAGATTACTGAGTATCAACAGATGAGAGCGATGATCAGAGATCCTCTGACACCACAATACAATAATAGTTTTGATGCTAATCTCTATCATCATCATCATCGGTTCTTGGATAGCATGGTATCGCCCAGGATTAACATTCAGAGAAGAAACTCCGCTGATTTCTTGACAACATGTGGGTTTTGTAAACGCCGTTTGGCTGCTGGGAAAGATATTTATATGTACAAGTATTTTTTCAAGAATTAATTCCATGCTTCTCTCTCTTTAATATTAATTCTTTTATACTATTGTTAATTATTTGTTCCAGTTCTTGATCATGAATCTTGATCTTTGATCTTTATTTATATATAGGGGGGACTCGGCTTTTTGCAGTTTAGAGTGCAGATGAAGGATGACGAGAGAAAAGAAAAGTGTAGTGCTGTTATGGCATCAAACAAAGAAGATGGCTCATCTTCTGTAACTTCAAGCTCAAAAGCTTCTTCGTGAAAAAGTGAGACTGTGAGTGCTGCTTTATTAATTGAGTTTAGGCTCTGGAGAGGTAGCTATAGGCTATAGCTAATGCCCAAAACAGTAAGACTTAGTTATGTGTATGATTAATGAAACTATGAATTGCCATTAATTACAGGGAAAATTACCATAAAATATGAGTACAATTATATTTAATTTTTAAAAATTCTATTCAAATTATATGAATTTTTATTTTTGAAATAAGTCTACCTTCCATAATACGAAACTAATTTTTGAACTTAACGGTACTTATGTGGATTAACTGAATAGAATAACTAGTGTTAGTGTAGATTACATATATTGACTAAATTAAATAATTGGATTAAATAGATAGTGATCTAATCTAATTATCCAATTATAATTAGATATATTTAATTTAAACAATATATTTAATCCACGCCAGTGCCAAATACTATATTTGGTCAATCCACATCGGCGCAAGTTAAGTTCTGATATTGATTCTATACTATCGAAGCTAAATTTGTTTCAAAAATTAATAAAAATTTATCTAATTTAAAGAAAATTTGTTTAGAATTGATAATAATAGTAATATCTTGCAAAATTTAGAATCTTTTTTTTTTCCCTTAATTATATAATCAAATCCCATTGATTTCTCCGACTTACAAATATTAATTCTATATGATGATTTTAATAGTAAGACGTTTCTGTCAATTAATATATATTTGTATTAATTCACATAGAGTGGATGCATGGTAATTTGCCACTAATTAATGGAAATTTTCTAGCTACTCTCGTTATATATGCGATTAAAATAAAATTCTTTGTTCCTCCATCTCTCTTTCACATTCCTTTCTTTTTAAATTTGTTCTGATTTCTTACTCAAATCTTAAACAATTCTGATTTCTCAAAGTTCAATTCAATTTCATCAGCAATCACTTAATTTTTTTAAGGGAAAAAAAAAACTAAATTTAGCCTTACTTGCCACAAAATTAAAATTGAATTTCTATTGGAAGAACTAAAATGGAGCTTAAAAAGCCTCCAGGGTTAATTTTACCGGTAATTAAACCTGTAGGCTTTTTATGCTCCTGGGAAAAGGATGAAAAGGTTAAATTTTTGTAACTATTTTTAGATGTATATATCAATTAAAGTACTCTTAAGAAGCAAATAGGTAGCCTCTTTTTTCTCTTTAACTTTTCTCTCGTTCTTTTTTTGGCCAAATTAAGATACAAATAAGCTATTGAAGTATATTAATTAGCAGGGGCGTAGCTAGGTTATAAATTGTAGGGTCACGTGATCCCACAAAAGAATTTGAAATAGTTTAATGTATAACAGTGTTATAACGAGTAATCTCACAAAAAATTAAGAATATATAATTACTACCAATTATATGTTATTTTTCTATGATTTTTTCTATGTTATTTGATATAATCGTTGGCAGTTATATACCATTTTATACATGTAGCCATATCATTGTTACCTGACATCTTGATTATTTTGGAAAAGGAAATTTCAGACAATCAGCCCCAGGATTCCCGATTTCTTATTCATAGTGATAGAAGCTATCCTCATGTGCCTGTAAATGGTTCTTGTCTCTCTCTTTTAGGAACTCTTACTAGACCAACTGAGCTCTTGAGCCTTATGTCTGGTTGCCCAACTCACATGCCACCTACCACTTTTGAAGATACAAGGGCTGTTAATGATATTTCAGGTGGGCCGAATCAAGCTCCCTTCAAGCCCAATCAAGGAGAGAATTTAACTCAGCCCACACAGCAGATGGGCCCTAATATTACCACACCTTCTCCACCAGCCCATGAACACCCTATCCAGCCTCAAACAAACAATCGGACCCATCAAATCATACAAGGCCACATTTATAAAAGCACTTGTTCAACCGAAACTTCTGCAAGAACCCAAGATCAATAAGACCAGCGAACTTTGATTTTTTCTTTTGAACTTGGGACAGATGATCTGGAAAATAATTCATCGCTTGTGCTTCTACGTCAAAGCCAAGTACCGACAATTCATGGACGATATTCAAATCCTTTGATGAGTTATTGAAAGGAAAATTAAGCAGCAAAGAAAAAGGGAAGCAAAAATCGAAAAGGAAAATTATTTCAATTTGGAGATCCTCTGATAGTGATATTATTCATAATAATAAAAAATATTTTAATTCTTCCACTAGTCAGATGCAAAACGAAGCATACCTAACTCTTTAGATTGGTAAGGAATTGAACTTCTTTTTTGATGCTGAGGATGCTGTGGTAACTTCTGTTCTTTCTTATCTTATTGAACAAGATGTCATGCATTGGAATATGGCACAATAAACTTTGTTTTGCAGTTGTTTTTTCTTTCTGTTTTTTGCTAAATGTTCTTGTTTTTTTGCTTTGTTTTGCTCTTAGGCTCCTGTCTTACTTGAGCATGGTTGCTTAGTTTTATGGTGGGTTTTTTCATCACCTTAATCTTTGGGGTAGTAACACGTGTCTTTACACGTATTAAACTACCAATAAATAGACATGTTGCATTAAAAATCTAAAACCAAAATATAAAAATAAAAAATTATTTTTGTTTAAATTAAAAATAATAAAAAATATATCAGTTTTTTTTGCTTTTCATACACCAATTCTCTCTTCTCACCCGTAACCTTTAACCTACTACTGGAGTCACTGCCAACCTCTTCTTAGGTACACTACAAGCGGGGGCAAATCCAAAAACTAACTTCAAGGGGAGCAAACTTTTATTTATATAATAACTTTTTAATAATAAAATATATATTTCTAATAAATTCCAAAAGAAAAATTATCACAGTTACAAACCCATTTTAGGCTCGTTTTGCATTATGTTTAGGAAAAACGTTTTTTGAAGAAAAAAATTGTATTTTTTACTTTTTTGAGTTTTGAAAACTGTTTTTGGATAAAAGTAAATAAATATATATTTTTTTCCAGAAGTAGATTTAAGAAAAGTAATTTATAAAAAATTTAATAAATCGCTCAATTAAATCAAAAAAATTCAAAACATGTTTTTGGAACACTTAATAACAATATCAAATACATCATTTGTATTTATTAATCAAAACTACTGCTTGAAGAAATCAAAATAAAAATTTTATGAAATTAAAATAAAAGATAAAAATAAAATGTGTAATAAAGTAGAATAATATGTATTTATTAACCTCTTTATCTTTTTTTTTTATAACTTTGAATTGATCGAATATTTAGACAGGAATTTAGAAGAGAATGACTATTATTTTATTTTTGAAAAGAATAAGAGTTTAGGAATGGCGAAATGCTATTTGGTTTTCTAAAAAGGAGAAAAATAATGTTTTTTTTTATTATAGAGAATAAAAAGGTTTTATATTTACATTAAATGAGTGATTGTAGTGTTACTTTCTTTTTTTTATTAGAAATACATTAAATTATTTGACTTTATTTTCTTTTGTTTTAGTAAAAATATATTTTATAAATAAACTAGTGATTGTTCATTGGTCAAACTTAATTAATTGAATACAATATTGGCAAAATTACAAAAAAAATCCTAAACTTTGCACTTTATCATATTTATATCCAATTTTTTAAAAATTTTAGTTTAATTATATGTATTTTAGGTTTTGTAATAAATTTTACCTCAGGTGTACTGAACTTCACTCCAAGCTATTTTGCACAGTCCGAAATCCGATTTGGAATTTTTTATTTGAAGATTTTGCAAACTTATTCTCAATATTAAACAGCTGCTATATAAAATTGTCACAGAAACACACTCAAAATTGATTGTTTTAAGCTTAAAGAATTTCAAATTGTATTTTGGATTGTGCAAAACGGCACCGTTTTTGTGCATATGACAATTTTTTTCTATATCAGATCCAGTATTTGTTACAGAACTTAAAGTACATATAATTAAACTCAAATTTTTAAAGAATTAAATATAACTGTGATAAAGTGCAAAGTTTATGATTTTTTATGTAATTTAGCCTAAAATATTTGATATATTAAACAAGTGGAGGCAAATACAAATTTTAGCATGGGGGTAATAAATATATATATTATATAGTCACTACTAAATTTTGATTGGCTAATGAGGACAAGTGCCCCCATTGCCCCTTGAATGAATTTGCTCCTGACTACAAGAATTTGTCAATTTAGCAATGGATTAAACTGTTGCTAAGCATTAGGAATTTGTCACTCATTTACTTTAGCAATGGATTAGTGAGGGACATAATCTGTCGTTGAAATGCTCCTTGCAAAAACCATGGCGCATATCCCTCAATA
>CATIWF010234454.1:0-23124 GCA_949630135.1 Balakata baccata
GTTTTTGTTTAGTAAGTCTCATACCATAGAGATTTTTTTTTTCTTATATATACATTTATTATTTATTTATGGTTTAGTTCTCCTTTCGAAGGAATTTCAAAATTTGCTCGTAGATTAGATTCTAGATTGACGGGTGTGACAGATATTATTAGAGACAATCCAAGATTGGATTGTTGTGGTTTGCTACAACCCAACAAGGTGAGATGTTGAAGAAAAATCAAGAAATTATAAAGGTATAAATTCTACATTCTTTGATTAAATTAGTTTTAATTGGTACATGTAAAATCCTTTGATTCGGATTTTGAAAATTTTATTTTCTGCTGTGTTATATGTATGTGATACATGATCAAAACCCTTTACTAACTCCACATAAGGTTGTAAATCCACTCGGTCAACTATCTCCTTGTTTAAACCAGCCAAGAAACATGCCATAGTGGTTTCCACATCCTTGTCTATATCGGCCCTAGTCGTGATCATTTCCATCTCCTTGTAGTAATCATCTACACTTCTACTACCTTGTCTAAGAACCTGAAGTTTTTGAACAAGTTCCCTATGAAAATGCCTTGGTACAAATCTCTTCCTCATTAGAGACTTGAGATCATGCCAAGTCTCAATTGGGTACTCCAAGTTTCTTCTCCTACTAGTAACCAATTGGTCCCACCAAGCAATGGCATAATCTGAAAATTGAGCAATTGCAAGCTTAACCTTCTTCTCCTCACTAAATTTATGACAATCAAATATGAGTTCCACCTTCTTTTCCTATTGTAAATAAGCCTCCGGATCTAATTTCCCTTGAAAATGAGGTATTTTAAGTTTAATGCTGCCCAAATTCCTATCTACCAAACATCATTGCCTTAGTTTCTACCATAAAATGGATTTTCTTGCAGTCTTCCTCTACCTCTTCCTAAACCTCAGCCTCTTCTTCCCTCACCTCTAGGTACACCCATTCCAGTAAAAACATCATAATCATCATCTTCATTGTAATCCATGTATTCAACTTCCACATCATCTGCTTGAGGAACTCGGTTTCTACCTCCCCTATTTCCCCCATTGTGATTCGGTATGGCTCGTTCAACAGCTTGCAACCCTACCTCCATGCACCCTAATATGTCCCTCATAGCCACCATATTTCTATTAAGACGTGCAAACTCTCCTTGTTGAGCCTCACGTAGTCTGGCTTCATCAATATGATCAACATCATTTTCTCCACTTTGGTTTGATATTGCTACAAAAGAATGTTAGAAAACAAAGAGAAAAAGGAAATAATTCAAGGACCTCACAAACACTCCCTCACGTGTTTCACCTCAAATGATGTGGGGTGGTCACTTATGTTTAACTCAAACAAAATGTCACTCAAGGCTTCCTCACACGACTTTAGCTAATTCTTTTATGTTCTTAGGTGAATCACACTTTTTAGAACAAATCAAATATTTGAAGCAATTCAAGTAGAATTCCAAACTGAAATTCAAAAAAAAAAAAAGCTTCAAGTAATTCGGTCAATGAAAAAATAATTAACGAATCAGAAACAATAAATTAGGAAACTCAAATAGATGCAAAAGACATGTAAAAGAAGAAACAAAGATTTGCCTTGAATAAGAAAGAAACGAATTTATAAGGTATATTTTTTTTAAGAAGAAAACCAAATCTGCCACAATAAGCAATATTCCTTAATGAACAAGGAATGTAATGATATAGCAAAGATATATATAGATATGGCAATTAGAGACCAAATAGGAAATTAATAATTAATTCCTAAATCAGACCTGCCAACAATCCTTAATGAGCAAGGATGTAATGATATGCAAATCAAACCCGATTAGGGAATTAAACACTCAAGAAATCTGAATTCTGCCTTTGTAATCCCTTCATTTTTTTAATATCTTTTTTCCTTTTTTTTTGTTTTTTTAAATCTCAACTACAATTGCAAATTTGAATTTCAGGAAGCAAACAATTGATTTAACTAAAGGAAAAAAAACAAGAACAAGACAAATGAACGCAAGAAATAGGATTAAAGAACACGAATTATAAAGGATAAAGCCTTATCTTGAGCCAAAGCTCTGATACCAAATGATGTGGAACCTCCATGAATAAGCTTGAGAACCCCTTTATATATATATATGAACCCCCAAAGCATTAACATGAAAACCCCAAAACTCAATTCAGCAACAACCCCTAAGAAGGCTAGAAGTCAGATTACTTAGAAAAGATGATCAAGAATTAGAATAAAGAAAACTTGTTTCTGAATTCCAATTTCGAAACATTCCACAAGAAGGTGATCAACCTACTTGAATGTTCCTTAAAACATGCATTCTACACTAGAACACAAAGATAAAAGCAAAACAACCTTTTTGAATTAACAATTTCATGATCTCCCAACCATTAGTCCAAGGCATATTTATAGCCTTTACAAGGTTTTTATGAATTTGGAAACTAATCAAATCATATCCCAAATGGAAACTAATCTACTCATATCCCAAATGGAAACTAATGGACTCTTTTAAAAGTAGATATGCAGCTGGGATTGTTGTTGATGAAGCTGACAAGTGCCATAGATTTATTTAAGGAGGTCTTAGATGCAGATATTGGGTTCCATGTGGTCTCACACCAATATAAGGATTTCTCTCAACTAGTATCATCAGCTATTAGTGTGGAACATATGAAGAATTTGAAGAGGCCTAGTGGGTCATTAGGAAAAGACTTCAGAGGCCCTCTTTCAGTGCTACATAGACATGAAGCAAGAATGCTCGCATAGGACCAGGTCAGTTCCTATAGAGAGGACAAAGTTAGGGCCATATTTAGTCAGCTCCTACTAGGTAAGGACCACCCTCTAGAGCCACCTCCACAACTGCTAGTAGTCAGACTCAGACTTAGAGAGCCATAACCAAAGTGTACATATTATGGCAAGAAGCATAGGGGAGAGTGTTGGGGACTTGCAACGTGCTATAATTGTGTGTCTACATATCATTCTAAAAGAGATTGCCCCCACCTGATTCATGAGTTTCCTACACAGACTCAGGCTTTAGTGCCTACTCAGGGCAATGACAGGGACAAGCTATAGGTGGCAAGGGTGGATATAGACTAGCAACCTCAGAGATAGTGAATCGGCTAGGGTCTAGTCATACACTAGCAAGGGCCTATGCAATGAAGTCAAGAGAGGATCAAGCCTTAACAGATGTTATAGTATGTATGTTTTGGCTCTTATATTTGTGCTATTATAGATCCGGATTCTACACATTCTTATCTCTACATAAGCCAAACTAGTCAACATAGTATGGTCAGAGAGAACCTAAAGTATGATATTGATGTCTCAAACCCCTTGAGCTATAGTGTTATAGTGGAACAAGGTTTTTAAAAGATGTCCTTTAGGGCATGGGAAAGAGTTTCCCACATATCTTATTGAGTTACCTTGCAAGTCCAAGTTCGTGGTATTTAAAATGGTAGATCATGAAGAGATTTTGGTGAGAGGCGAGTTATTTGCACAACTTCTATAAGTCATATCCATGATGAAGGCTAAGAGAACGATGAGGAAAGGATGTGAAGCTTATTTAGCTCATATCATTAACACTAGAAAGGGAGGAACATTCCTCAAAGATATCCCTATTGTCAACGATTTTCTAGATGTGTTTTCAAAAGATCTAATTGGTCTACCACCCTAGAGAGAGGTTGATTTTTCTATTGAGCTTAGTCTAGGCACGACACCTATCTCATCTGTGCCATACAAAATGGCACCATCAGAGATGAAGGAGCTTAATGCTCAATTACAGGAGCTTCTTGATAAGGGCTTCATTAGGTCGAGTGTTTCTCCTTGGGGTGCACCAGTACTATTTGCGAAGAAGGATGGGTCTATGAGGCTATGTATAGACTACAGACAGTTAAACAATATTACTATCAAGAGCTGGTATCCATTGCCACAGATTGAGGATCTCTTTGATCAGGGGTGTTCTCCAAGATAGATTTGAGATCTAGGTATTATCAGTTGCAAGTCAAGATGGAAGATATATCCAGGACGACTTTCATAATCAGATATGGTCATTATGAGTTTTTGGTTATGTCATTTAGGTTATCCAATGCTCTAGTAGCTTTCATGGATCTCATGAACAAGATTTTCAAACCTTATCTGGACTATTTTGTGGTGGTCTTCATAGACAACATTTTGATATATTCAAAGATTCTAAAAGAACATGACAAGCATTTGAGGATAGTGTTGCAGACACTTAGAGAGCATAAACTTTATGTCAAATTCTCGAAATGTGAGTTTTGGCTAAATAAAGTGGCATTATTGGGACACATAGTATCAGTAGTGGGAATCCGAGTTGACCCCAGCAAGGTTGAGGCAATCATGAGTTGCAAGCCTCCTTAGAATATGACCGAAATCAAGAGTTTTCTTGGGTTGGCAAATTTGTCAAGGGCTTCTCACTAATTGCTTCTCCTTTGACAAAACTTCTAAGGAAGTGTGGGATTTTGAGAATGTATCTCATACACAAAATATCAGTAGAAACAAAAAAAATATGAAAACTCGAATCATATGATTCTACTTGTATCTTTAAAACTAATTTAACAAAATCATAGTTGGAAATTGTATCTTTAATTTCATGAACCAATTCTTCAAATTTTCTTCTTGTTAGGTTGTAGCAAACCATAACAATCCAATCTTGGATTGTCTCTAATGATAATCCCCACGGAAATGGAAGAAAGAAACCACAAGGGTAATGATTTGAACACACACAATGTGCTAACATTGTGTATGTTCTTTGAGAGAAAATCTAAGAAAATTAACTATTAATTTTCTATGGTGGCTCATTAGTTTTTCTGATGAAAAATAATATTTATAGGTATTTCCAAACACCCTAGGATTGGAAAAATTACCAAAATAGGTTTAGGGATCAATTTGACATTTTATGCCAAATTGGCCAAAACTTGCCAATTCTATTAGCACATGTGCACTGGGCTTGCCCAGCATGCAGGCACTGGCCTACCACGGGCCCATGGAAGGGCAGTGGCCAGCTATGGGCCCGCGACTCTCCCAATTAATTTTTTCATATTTTTTTTCTTGTGATCCCATCACAATCCGACCCTAAATAATTCTCTCATATTTTTGGATCTCATCCAAGACCATTTTTACTCATTCTTCACACGTCCAATGCGTATGACCCATTAGGTTCCCAGTTATGTTGGCCATCTGAATTAACAATTAATTCGAGCAAGTCATGATCAGTATCTAACAACATATCATCACCCCTAATTGACTGAAAAGTCAATGGTTTGACCACGAACCTTTCTATAGACAATAATATGTACAATTCATCTTTTCACCATCCTATACCCCACTTAGTTCATAGCATGGACTATGTGTCAGCTCCCGCTAGACTGACTACATCACACTTAGCCCAAGTGATGTTTGAACTTGCTCTTGGGACTGACTACTTTATTATACATGTCACTGAAGACCATCTTCAGGAAGTTTCTACTCTAGCCAGAGATTCCCGAGTAATGATCCCGATAAGAGGCTGTGGGTATACTCTCCCATTCTATCAGGAGCGGTGAATCCTCTGTTGGCTACCCAATTACCCTTGAATATCTCAAGTTGTACCCAATCACCACCCTATGGATGACCTCTATGAGGCAACAAGGAATGGAGTCAAAGCACAGAATCAATATTCAAGATGTCTTTTAGTACCTCAAGCTTAAGGATATATGCACCATTGCTACAATAAGACTGTTATTGACATTTGAATAGATAATCTATATGATTGTCTCATAGCAGGTCGTCCAATGTACTTGACTAGTCTTAGCAAGCATCCACATGTTAACTTTGAACATCTCATGCTCACAACTTATGAGATCTATTGCTTGATCCAATCAAGAAGTATAACATGTGCTAGTCTATCTGGATTAACAATATCCTGTCTTATTGATCCTATGACTAGGGATAATTTAGATACTAACATGATTACACATGATAGAAATCTCATTATCATCATGATTTCCTTCATGCTATGTTTCATATCATGGACTTTAATTAATCAGTTTAAGATCTATATCAATTCATATGCAAATGAATACAAATATAGTGAAAGAATGCCTTTATAAATCATCTCTAACAGGAAGGATGTCAAGTTTGAATAGTTAGATAAGTGCCAGGCAAACTTTGAGAGACTCAAGGGTATGCTCATAGAGGCTCCAGTCTTGACACATTCTAAATTGGCCTAAATTGCCTAATTTGGCCCATGCTGCCCAATCGGCAGCATCGCCCACTGGTTGACAAGCCAGCTAGCCCACGTGGGCGGCCCGCAACCTCTGAGTGATTTTTTAGGAATTTTTCTGCAATCCCATCATGGTCTGACTCTAAATAATTTTCTCATAATTTTGGATCCTATCCAAGGCCATTTGATTCCTCCTTCACACTTTCAAAGTGTGTGACTCATTAGGTTCCCGATTATATTGGCTACTTAAATTAATAATTAATTTGAGCAAGTCATAAGTGGTATTTAGCAATACATCATGACTCATAATTGACCAAAAAGTCAGTGGTTTGACTACGAATATTTCCATAGACAATATCCATGCAATTCATCCTTTCACCGTACTATAGCTCACTCGGTTTAGAGCATGGACTATATGTTAGCTTCCGCTTGACTAACTACATCACACCTAACACAAGTTATGTTATATCTTATCATTGAGACTCATTACTTAATTAAACATGTCACTGAAGACCATCTTCATGACATTTCCACTTTGGCCAAAGATTTCCGAGTAATGATCCCGACAAGAGGCCGTGGGTATACACTCCCTTTATCAAGAGTAGTGAATCATCTATTGGCCACCCTGTTATCTTCGAATACCTCAAGTTGTACCCAATTACCACCCTATGAGCGACCTCTAAGAGACAATAAGGAATGGAGTCAAGGCACAGAATCAGTATCCAAGATATCCTTGAGTACCTTAAGTCTAAGCATACTTGCACCATTGCTATGATGAGATTTTCATTGACATTTGAATACATGATTAATCCATATGATTGTCTCATAGTAGGTCATCCAAATGTACTTGACTACTCCTAGCAATGTATTTGAATAGAGAATGTACCAATAGCCACATCATCAGCACCGAACTTCCTTAACTTATGAAACTGCATTTTTACTGGCGGTCGTGGTGTAGGCGCAACTTAGGTAGGTACAGCTTGAGTCAGCTTCTCTAGCAAATCAATCATCTTCTACATAAATGATAAAAGTACTTGTTCGGCCGAAGCTGCAGCCTCACAGGGTGCTAGCCGAGCTGCACTATGTCCAACATCACTAGCTAGAATATGGTGAGGTGGAATCTCTGTATCGAAAGTCTGATTATTCTCGGATTCACCCTCGGAATTGGAGTGATCCATCTTCAATCCTATATTGCAGAAGACATAGCCTAGGTTAGAGCCACACGGGTACATGATAGACAAATACGTGGCACTTCGTAACTTTTATCAGTCCATAATCGCCTCAACCGAGTTCTAATACCAATAAATGTAACACCCCCTTCATATAACCAGGATTTAATACCAACTCATAGGTGGGTTATGTTACCAAACCGCTATATGATCATGTGATAATTCAAAACCTATTTTAAAAAAAGTGGTGCATCATGGCCATGATGACTAACTTTAAATCAAACCATATGACAAGTCAAAAGTTTTATTGACACTTGTATATACATGAGAAAGATGGAGTTTACAAAAATTTTGTTTACAAAAGAGGTTAGTCCTCAAAAGAGCCATGAAATAAGAAATCCCAAATGTTAAATGAGTTGACATTACAAAATGAAGACTTTACAAAATAATCACTATATGACTATACCTTGTAGCTCTGTACGTTTTCTATACTCTAGGCTCTTTGTCTTCTGCGGCTTTTTAGACTAACTCTCTCCACCTATATGAGAGACAACAACACTCCTACACTAAGCAATTGCTCAATGGTATACAATAATACAATGTTAAACAATGCATGAACACACATAGGTTGTAACATATGGCAATCACGTATTTCCCATACTCATGTCACAACCAACATCTTTATCACGTTATAGCTTCACAAGAATTTCATCTCATTTTTATTATTCAATAGTGCATTGACCCCTTTGGGTATTAAGCATTTTTCAATATAAGTAGAATCGTGTACCCTTAGGGTATTTGAGTTTCAAATCTTAAAGCATTACCTCTCAGGGTATTTAGCTTTAAGAGATATAAACAATAAGGCGCCTTGGTATCATTCACCTCTATCCAACATTTCAAACAATCTATAACTAGTTATGAGTTGCATAAGAATACACAACCATGTCACAATATACATAAGCAACATTTTCAAAGTTTAGTCAAACATCAACCTCATATACAACAGTCAAATACCATACTTCTATGAAGGCTTAGGCCTTTCACTTATCTGTGCCTTCAAGGCTTCGACTACACTTAATACTCTTTTTGGCATTATAGTTCACACATACAAGGTTCATTAGTTCAAGTACTTAAGTTTCAATCATGGTTCATATAGCCTTTAAGCATTTGTAGCAATTTATTTATACACTAAACACAAACATGAGTCACAATCATGCCAAAGATGTAAGAGTATTATTGTATGCTAATGTTAAGTCTCCACCAACTTGACTTTTCCAAAAATCCAAGCTCCCCTTCCTCTCTAGAGATTACTTTAAAGGTCTTGAGGAGCTCCTAATATGGACATTACTCATCAATACTTTTACTTTTCATATATACTAAAAATAACAACTACAAACCCTAGGTTCCTTAGTTCTCACCCATGGTGTATTTTCCAACTAGATCAAGAGTTCAAGACTACTCTCTTATACATAGATTAACACTTTAATTTCAAGATCTTGTTCTATATCTTCCCTATTTCGGTCATAAACTCCCAACCCTAGCTACATTTTTTTGCATTTCTTTATGATAGGAGGATAATCAAAGAAAATCAAAGATCAAGGATGGTAAAGTTATGTAAAACTTACCGAAATCCCCTTAGATTACTTCTTAAGGTCAGATCTTGGTGTTGAACTTGCTTCTCTCCTTCTTCTCCCTTGCAAAATCCCTTACTTTCTCCTCAAAACACTCTTACAAGTGAAGATTTCCAAGATTAATGATGTTTTTGTATTTTAGGTTGGATTCAAGTTTAGGGAGGCGAAGAATGGATTTCTAGAGTTTTCTCTCAAGTAGGGATGGGTAAAAATGATTTTATGACCAAAAGTGGGAGAACACAGGTATATATATACCTAATACTGAGCATGGGTTATGCTACCTAAACGGGTTGTACTCCGTGCCCTAAAACTCTTTGTCCCGACACTGCATGGGTTGTGCATATTGTCTCCGACCTTATCTCCTACACATGTCGCTCATCATGCATGGGTTGCGCACATTGACTTTGATCACATGCCATGCATGGGTCATGCATAGCCTTGACTTCAATTTTTTTGCTCTCATTTTTCATACTAATAACTTTTTAAACACCCTGAATGATCATAATAACTACTAGGCCCATTTTGTGGGTGTGACAGGGCTTGAGTGTGCTCAACTACCCCACACCTAGAAGAACTCTCGTTCTCCCCATATTAGTGGAAGGCGTTAGACTTAATTATTATTTATTGAGGGGTTTTGTTAGCTAAGTCTCATCTATTAAATAACATGCATTAAACATTCATCATCACAAGAATATATAAAGATAGTTATATTAAATATATGGCATGATTATGGACATTCTACAATCAATTCCTTGAGCCAAAGGGAATTGATTAGGTCACACCTAGAAATATGCATGAGTTACGACCCAAAATAGAAATTCAAAATTCCTATTTCCAAGTCTTCATCTTTATAGCACCTCCTCCTTACTTCTTACTCCTTTTTGCATCTCCATCTATCCTAATCCTATGTAACCTAATTACATATTTTCAAAGAGAAAACCTCAAGTTACATTTGAGGGGAATGAGATAAGATGAGAAGAGAAGAGAAATACACGAGAAATAAGGAGAGGCAGGGACACACATGCCCTATTTACCATAAAAATAAAAAATTAACTATGTATGAATCACATTGGGCTAAAGTCCATAATCATCCATCATGCAATCCATTCACCCTTAGCATGCATTATCTAATGTATAAAATAAAGGTAAATTAGATAATGACATTGAATGTATACTTGGTCAATTGGTAGTTAAATAAACTTAGTAAAACTTAAACAAATTAAAATATGCATAATATGGCAATGTGACCTTCATGTGTTTAGTAGCTTATAAATTTTTCTATACTAGTCCAATTTTATGATTCTTGTTTGTAATTAAATCTAACATGTAGGGCTATAACATATCTAAATTTCAGAAAAATTGGACCGCTATGGAATATTTGATGCAATTTATATGAACGTTCTGTTTTCTGCCTTGTTTTTGCCCTTAGGCAATTTTAGGACATCAAATTTACATCTTCATATCTTATAACGTGTAAGTAATATTTTTATGAAAATTTGTATGAACATAGATAATTTAAAATGAAACATTTTTCATGTTGCCAACTTTCATCTATTCTGCCTCTAAAGTCCTCATATGGTAGGGTAATTGTGACTGATCAAGAATAGGGTTGGCATCCGAATCAGTCTGAATTATGAAGGCCATAACTCACAAAATATGTAACATATTGATTTGGTATTATTGCCAAAATTTAGCTAAGACATGTACTATAACTTTCATGTTTTGATCATTTATAGATTATACTTATAAAGTGCTCAAAATGGGGAAAATATCTAACTGGACCTGCATAGGATACTAAACAGGCAGCTCAACTATAAAACAGACATGACTCTCTTGACCGTAACTCAACATCCGCCCATAATCCGGTCCTAAAATTTAATATACACTAGATAACACAGATATATACAACTTTTATATTTTGAGCTTCCTCAATTACTGAGTCTATCATATAGAAACAGAATCAAAACAACAAGTGATTCAGCTAGGTTCCACAATTGAACCAGTCAAAATCATATGCCAATATCTTTTCATAGACGCTAAATCATGCAAAACTATTTATATATCCATAAAACTAAGATATGGAATTATAACTTTTATGTTTGGAGTGTCTTTAGATTTGGTCTATAACTTGAATAAAACGAAGGCCAACTTACTACCCTTAAAACATAATCAAAAGCTATACTGTGTTGCTTGTACCTTTATAGACCTAGCTTAACTAATTTCTTAACTCAAAATTAACAATACAAGAGAGGAGAATTACCTTAATAATGGCCAAATGATGGAGTTTTGGGCAGCTTTAAGCCCTTTTTAACAATCAGAAGAAAATGAAGAAAGAGATGGAAAAAAAAGTAGCTTTAAGTCCTCTTTAATTGCCTCAAATATGTTCCAATTTCTTTTTTTTTTTTACTTTTCTGATTATTATTATTTAAATAATTTAATTAATTAATTATTATTATTTTCTCTACATTTTTGCATATATCTAGTTAATGCCAAAAAAATACTATCTAGTCAAATTGTCAAATTTAATTAATTTAACTATGCCAAATTTCATTTATTTCAATTGAATCATTTTATTACAATTATTTATAATACTTTATAATCATTATTTAAATTATAACTAGTCATGTCAACTTAGTACCATCGAAATAGACCGACACGTGACAAGTCTATCTCGTGAGCACGTTCTAGCTAAAATCCCTATGTATGCATGTATTTCATGTGAATAACATTTATAAAATGAACATATTCAAATGAAATGCATATGATCATATATGTATGAATGGTCGAGGATGTTACACATAATCATCTATCATGCCATCATACACCCTTAGCATGCATTCTCTAATGCAAAATTAGGTAATCTAGAAAATTAAAATTTTGGATTCCAATTTTGGCCATATCATATTTCCATTATTTAATCCCATTAAATAACACTATGATTTATTAGAAACATTTTCTAATATGTTAATTATATTAATTAGGCAATTAATCAATCAAATAAAAAATTATCTAATTTGCCTTGCTTGATTAATTAAATTAATTCCTAATTTAAATGTAATTTCCATTTTGGATTTATTGCCATAATCTCATTATTAACTAAATCCAATATTCCAAAAATTAATTCCAAATTAATTCACCTTAATTTGATACCAAATAACTAAACAATTTAATTATTTCACATATGTCTTAATCTAGCCACACTAGAATTAATTTAATCTCAAATCGAATCGAATTCAAAATTCTCAATAATTCCAAAAAATATATTATCTATTCAGGCATCTATAAGTCAACTCAAGCCAACCCGAAGTACAATTTCGGACTAGCGAACTAACCACAAAACACCCAAATCGAGTCAAACAATTTCTAGTATTATATAGAATAAAAAAGAATTAAATTAACAAACTAACATATTTTGAAAAGCATCAAAACCGATTCACAAAATCACATTTTTATGAATTAAAGGTGTTGGAAATAAAAAACAAAAATTAAAATATAAAGCTAGAACTAGGCAGTGTCCCGGTTGGGACTTCTGCATTTTCCAGAAATTTTTAAACTTGTTCAAAACGTCGTTCGATCTATCCAAAACCAAAACCAATGTTCTAAACATGTTTCCAGGTTTATGTGCTTAATAAATAAACATCCATAACAACACAGATCATGGAATTAAAGAATTAATCATTTTAAATCGTTTAAAATCCCAATTTGGCAATTAAAACACAATTCCAATCAATTAATCCTACAAATCAAATTTGCATCAAACCATTCACATCCATTAATCATAAATCATCACATGAACAAATTAATGACAATGAACAAAAAAATCGGCCAATTTAAATCTCATTACAATTAAGAACCCTAAAATTCAATTTTCATGCAATCACATTATTTCTTCAAATTAAAATCAAACATAACAATCATAGGGTGGTTCTGATACCACTATTGGGATTTAACCATACATATCAGATATGCAAATGCAATGGAAAATTAAAATTTAAATCCAACTAGCAGAATCTCCCTATGTAATTATGCATGATTAACCAAAACTTAGGTTTGAAGAAGATTACCATTTGTATTAGAGAATTCCCTCCTTTGATTTGCCTTATCGGGTTGTTGGAAACTATAGTAATCCTCTTGGATTACCTCTAACAGAAAACCACATGAAAGTAACGAAGAGGAAACCCTATAGCTATGGGTTTTGTTCAATCCCTTATGCTAGCAAGAGAATATACAATAGAGGAGAAGGGAGAATAAAGCTCTTTTGTTCTCTCTGTGTGCAGTAACTCTTTAGGTCAGAAAAAGGACTATTTATAGTCCTTGAGCATTTAGGATTCGAAACCCTTGCTCATCAAATTACAATCTAATTAGGTTTCCTTATCTAACGTTGGTTCCTCTCTCGATGTATCTGTACTAGTCGAGGTATGCCCAAAATCGGGCGGTTCCCAATCGTGACATCACATGTCTCTATTGGGACAAAGATCCAATAGCCAATCCCGATCGTGAGCTCGACTTTCCCACCCATGACAAGGATAATCATCGTCCTGTGTCTGGACCAACCTTTCTCTCTTTGTTTTGGATCCAATCCAAAAGCCCATTTTACTTCCTTTGCGCACCTTCAATACGTGTGAGCCATTAGGTTCCTGATTATGTTGGCTACTCATATAAACACTTAATCTCAAGCAAGCCATAAGCGATATCTAGCAACACATCATAACTCCCAATTGATCAAAAAGTCAGTGGTTTGACTACAAACCTTTCCATAGACAATTTCTGTGCAATTTATCCGTTCACCCTTACTATACCCCACTCGGTTTAGAACATGGTCTAAGTGTCAGCTCCCACTAGACTGACTACATCACATCTAGTCCAAGTGATGGTAGTACTTGTTATTGAAACTCATTACTCTTAAGGATATGTCTTTGAAGACATTTAAGACATTCCTACTTTGGCCAAAGTTTACCCAGTAATGATCCCGATAAGTGGTCGTGGGTATACTCTCCTAATAGGAGCGGTGAATCCTCTATTAGATGTCCAACTACCTTCAAATATCTCATCTTGTAACAAATCACCAACCTATGAGTAGCCTCTCCTAGAGGTAACAAGGAATGAAGTCAAAGCACAGGATTAGTATCCAAGATAACCTTGTGTAGGGTTTTGCGGATGTATCTCATACATAAAATGCAGCAAAAAATAAAAAAAATCAAAATCCAAACCAAGGACTCAACTTGTGTCATCAAAATTAATTAACCAAAATAAAGGGTTTGAAAATTTTACCTTGGGTATTCTTGAATTTTTTTCACCTCTTCATATCGGGTTGTCGAAAACCACAACATACCAAGCCCATGGTAATCCACACGAAGCTGAAAAGAGGAAATCTTATGGGAGATGGCCTTGAATAATTATTTTGTGTTAGCAAAATATTTATTCATTTAAGAGAAAATACTTAGAAAAATTAACACATAATTTTCAAGGAGGCTAGGGCAAATTTTCTAGTAAAAAACCCTTTTTATAGTTGTTTCCTAAACACCTTAGGGTTACTCGAAAGAATAAAATTGCCAAAATAGGGTTAGGGGACTAAAGTGGAAGTTTGCTAACAAAATAGCAAACCTTTCGCATTGTCTAGGCACATCAGCATGCATTTGTGCGCATGGGATGCTAGCAAACCATCTTGACCCCCCCAAGCAATTTTTTCTTCATAATTTTTCTGCGATGCCATCATGGTCTAACCCCAGACAATTCTCTCATATTTTTGGATCCCATAAAAAACCATTTTATTCCTCTTTCACACCTTCAAAGTGTATAACCCATTAGATTCTCGGTTATATTGGCCACTCGAATTAATATTTGATATCGAGCAAGTCATGAGCGGTATCTAGCAACACATCATGACCCTCGATTGACTAGAAATTCAGTATTTTGTGTACGAGCCTTTCCATAGATAATATCTATGCAATTTGTCCTTTCACCATCCTATACCCTACTGGTTTAGAGTATGGATTATGTGTTAGCTCCCGTTAGACTGACTATATCATACCAAGCCTATGTAATGTTAGATCTTGTCACTAGGACTCATTAATATATTAGACATGTCATTCAAGACCAGCTTTATGACATTTCTACTCCGGCCATAGATTCCTAAGTCATGATCTCGACAAGAGGTCATGGGTATACACTCCCTCCATCAGGAGCGGAGAATCCCCTGTTGGCTACCCAGTTACCTTCAAATATCTTGTAATACCCTTAATTTTCATGATACATTATTTAATTATTTTTGTGGATAAATATTCCGTAATATCCGATAGTTGATATAAAAATTATGAAAATGCCACCGACTATAAATATAGTGTTAACTCTCTCTCTCTTCTTCTCTCTCCTCTTTCTCTCTCTACCTCTTAACACCATTTCCATTTCTGATCATCACCCAAACGACCTCCAATAGATGCAAAATTTGGGCTACAGGTAGTTTTTGACTCCCCAACATGTTGGTGATCTATGTTTCTCCAGAATTCGGCTGGAATTATAGAAAATGGTGACATGAACTTCGGGCATTAGGCTGCCCTTGCCGTTTCTCCATCTTCACGACCTCTTTTCATAATTCTGACATCGAAAATGGATTCATGAGGTCCAAAAACCTTGGACTGCACTAGTTGAGCTTCAGGAAAGGACATTTAGAGGCTAATCGGAGTTCGGGTTTTCTCGTCGAAGCCACTGGAAATTTTGTAGATCTAGGCATTTTCTGTCACTTCCAAGATACAAAACTTGTACTTTTAGACTCCCCACATCCTAAGGAAGATATTGGTACCCTCTAATCGTCATTCCATCGTCGTCGTAAATTTTCCTTTAACCGAAGTCTGGCAACCACTGACTGGACTTTTTGGGCAAAATCTCTGGCTTGTTAAATTGAATCACTCGGTATCAACCACACCTTCATGCCATTTTTAGATAGTGAGATATGAATTTGTTTGTGAAATTTAAGAATATTATTTAATTAATGTGATAAATTTATTTTATTGAGTAATTTGATGGATTGCATGATTATGAGAATTATTGGAGAATATATTTCAAGATTATAATATAATTATGAGGTGGTTATTAGTGAAGTTGAATTATGGACTATTGAGTTGATTATATATGTTGATCAGGTATATAATAAATTGGAGACCCAGATTGTAATTGACTATGTTAAGATAATGATATATTTTATAGAATTATGACCTGTAACGGGGGGATTATCTAGTTTATAAAGGAGGTGCTGCCGAATTTTTGGTAAAAATTATGTTAAAATTGAATAAAGGTTTCTATAGGAAAATCTTAGGAAAGTCTAGGCTTAGGATTTATTCTTGATATTTTATTGATATTCCTTATATTTTTATAGATTCTCCAGAAGTCCCACTAGCTGCACCAGAGTCTTGAGAGCAGCTTATTAAGGAATCTACAAATATGTGAGTTAATATCATATGATTTTATAATATTCTACCCCTCTCCCCTATATTTTCTCTGGCATGTTAATTAATATTAAATAATATATTATTATTATTATTATTATTAATATACATATAGTAATATATACTTGAATGTGTTTTGCTGGAGATGTGTTTAGGTGAGACTGTGATGTGAATTGTGATGTAATTGTTGGGATGAGAACTATAGCAAAACGTACTACCTGATGGGTTACATCAGGACCGTGTGTACACCGGTGATGATTTTATAATTATGGATGGATTGATAATATACCCTAGTTGAGTTTGTCTCTCAAGAAATGAAATATATTATGATATGATATGATATGATATATATATATATATATATTTATATTTATATATATAGATACTAAGGGTGATAACCCTGGTTGAGTTTGTCTCTCAAGGCACCGACACCATTTGGATAAGTGAACGACTTGAGAGAAGGACCCTAGTCGAGTTTGCTCTCAGGGTGCCAGTCCTTTAGGAATTAAGAGAGCCATTGGCTAGTAGAATTGAAATTTAGGGTTCTACTTAAGTTACTCATCCAATTGTTTGATGATTGATTTTACATGATGCATGAATTCATTGCATGTATATATGATATTAGTATAATATTATGTGATTGCGTGTTATAGAGTTATATGATATTGA
The DNA here is from genome assembly GCA_949630135.1 of Balakata baccata. Taxonomy (NCBI): domain Eukaryota; kingdom Viridiplantae; phylum Streptophyta; class Magnoliopsida; order Malpighiales; family Euphorbiaceae; genus Balakata; species Balakata baccata. Next base: position 17,115 of record CATIWF010234454.1, read on the forward strand.
TTCACTCAATGGAGGCCGACTCCTCTCATTTATTTTTCTCAAATAGTAGATATCCTTTCTGATTGTTTTGGACTACCCCAATCTTTTTTACTCCGCGAGGGCTTGATGTAATATTTTTTTAAATTATTTTTCGTATTGTATTGCATATTCTAGATCTTCGCAGTATCTTATATAGGAATATTAGACTATATATTATATGGAAATATGTCGGATGAGTATACACTATCCCTTGGTGATGTTATGGTTATATGTATACATTTAGTAGTGTTTATATTAATGCATGATTGAGATACTGCGTGGATATCAATAGAGACATTCCAAGGATCTTGTGACCTTGTTTCTTCTTGTTAGGTTGTTGCAAACCTCTAACATCGTAACTTAGATGTCTCTATTGATATCCACATGAAAAGGATGAAGGAAACTGGCTATGGCAATGGGTGAACGAACAACCAAGGTGCTAATATGGTTGAATGTTTAAAAGAGAAGAAGAAGAAAATTATTTCTAAATTAATTTTCTCTAACGTGGGTTGTTGTATTTTTTGCCTTAAAATCTCTTTTATATGTATTCTATTTGCCCTAGGGCATAAGGAATCCAATTCCAATTAGGATACATAAACGGGAGTTCAATTTGGACAAGGAGAACCCAATCAGCAGGCTGCTGGCTGCAAGGGCCTGTTGCTTGCGTGTTGACAGGCCTGTAGTGAGCAACACAGGCCTATAGCATGGGCCCGTAAAGTATAGGCCTGCTAGCCCATATAGGCCTGCAGCGCACCGCTAGCCAAGCTCGCTTCTGTGCTCATATTGAGCATCTCATGCTTACGATGCCTTTCGTGTCTAGAAAACTTTTCCGTGTTCGGGAAACTTTTCCACGTCTGTAAAACCATCTAGTCCAAATTTTCTCTCTCTTAAACTTGGATCAAATCCAAGGCCCATTTTACTCTTTCGTCACACTTTTCTATACATATGACCCAATAGGTTCTAGTTATGTTGGCTATTCAATTTATCATATAATATTAAGCAAGTCAAGAGCGGTGTCTAGCCACACATCATGACCTCAATTGAATGGAAAGGTTAGTGGTCTGACTCGAACCTTTCCGTAGAACAATTATTTGTGCAATTTATCCTTTCATCTCACTATACCCCACTTAGTTCAGAGTATGGACAATGTGTCAACTACCACTGGACTGACTATATCATACTTAGTCCAAGTAATGTTAGTTTCTTATCCATGAGACTCATTACTCTAATAAGATATGTCCTTGAAGACCATCTTCAAGATATGTCTACCTCGTGCAAGGATTTCTGAGTAATGCTCTCCACAAGAGGCAACATGTATACTCTCCTTCTATCAGGAATGGTGAATCCCTTATTGCCTACTCAACTACCTTCGAATACCTCAAGTTATACCCAATCACCTCCCTAAGAGCGACCTCTAATAGGCAACAAGAAACGGTGTCAAAGTATAGAATTAGTATCCAATATAACATTGAGCACCTCAAGTCTAAGGATAGCTGCACTATTTCTATGAAGAGACTATCACTGACATATGAATAGATAATCCATATGGTTCTCTCATGACAGGTTATCCAATGTACTTGGCTACATTTAACAAGCATCCACATGTTAAATTTAAACATCTCATGTCTATAATTTGTGAGATCAACTACTTGATCCAATCAAGAAGTATAACATATGCTAATCTTTCTGGATTAATAATATCCCATCTTGTTAATCCTATGACTAGGGATATTTTAGATATAAACATAATTTCATTTAATAGGAATCTCATATCATGATCTTATTATGATTTCCTTCATGTTGTGTTATATATCATGGACTACATCATTTGGTTTAAGATCTATATCAATTCATGTATGCATGAACACTAATATAATGCAAGATTGCCTATATATATGTGTACATTAAGTGCCTAAGGTGATTGCCTTTAGGGCACTTCTCTAACACTGATATGCAGAGCCTAAGGAATAGTAGGCAACTCATCAAGAGAGAGTCAAACATGCACTTTGAAAATGGACCAAGAATTGTTGCATTAGCTATAGGAACTTACTTATGAACCCTCCCAAGTGGGCTTGTACTAGAATTGGGTAATTGTTTTTATGTTCCTATTATGACTAAGAATATTATTTATGTTTTGAATAGTAATGGTTTTCATTTAACATTTAGTACAAATAGTTGTTCAATAATGTTGAATAGTATTCTTTATGCAACTAGTACATTGTGCAATGGGATTTACATATTAGATATGACGAGTCTAATTCTTAATATTAATGACAATAATAAAATGCTAAAACAAGATAATCTAAAATCATCTTATCAATGGCATTGTTGCCTTAGCCATATTAGTGAGAGGCACATGACTAAGATACATATGGAAGGTAGCTTAGGGTCATTTGATTATAAAATTATTGAAGTCTAAATTTGGGATTTAAATATTAATAAAGGATTTTATTTATATTGTGGGTGATTTAATTAAAAGGTATAAAGTTGGGTAGAGTTATAAGCAAGAAGTAAAAGCCAAGGATTTAAGTGGATATTTGGCAAAAACAAGAAGTGACCAAAGTGACATATTTACCAAAGTACAAAAACCCTTCTTCTTCCTTCATCCTCATTAAAATCAGCCCTAAACCCTAACTTTTCCACCCAAAATTTGTGCTCCCTTTTCACCCCTCTATTATTCCACATTCTTTCACTAAAAGGAAGCCAAAACCACCAAAAAACTAAAGGAAAAATCACTTATACAGCCCAAAACCCTTTAGAAAAGTAGAAAGAGGGGAGTTGTTAGAGCTAAAGAAGCCACTTTCTTAGAGAAGAAAGAAGCTAAATACCCAAACTCACCTTGTCTTTGGCAAAGGAAGAAGTAAGTGAAGCCAAAAACCATATTTTCTTCTTCTTTTCTCTTGTTTTCCACCATTTTCATGCTTGTGGAGTTCCATTTTTTATGGATTAGTTGTTTAGTCAAGCTATGGTTTTGAAGAGTTAAAACTCTTCCTTTTAGCATCTAGATTAGTTAAAGAAGAAGCTTGACATGGTTTTTGAGTTAAAAGAGATAGCTTGATAGTTAAAGTTAGTTTTATATTTAAAGAGAAGAGTTATATTATATATATTTATTCTTTGGCCTAAAAGAGGCATATTGATATCTTGTTAGGTGATAGAGAGGGTGGTAGAAACCCCCAAAGGGAAGAGCAAGCTTGAGAGCTTTAAGGTTTTTAATGCTCCATTTGAGGTTAGTACATATATGCATGTTTACTTTTAAATTCATACCATTTGCATTTTTGAAATGGTAGTTGTTATGTCTTGAAATGATGATTGGCATGATATTGATGTTGGAAATGATAATTATGATGATTTATGACTATTAGGCATATCTATGAATTTAATCTAATTTTTGGTGAACTATTGTATTTTGTGATGTTGCTGGAATTCTTTGAAACAATCATGATTCCTTTAGACATAACTCATGTTATAGAACTCAGATTTACATGAAACCAATTGGAAATGAAACTATACATATAGAAATAAAACTTTCATGAGGAACACATATTCGAATTCCTATTGTAAATATGGGCTACAAAAGTCGGGTATTTCGCCTATAAATTCCTGGGCAAATTTTTATTAAACAACTCGTAGTTTTTGAGCTATAACTTATGCTATAAAATTTGGATTTGTGTGATTCTTATTGCATATGAAACTAAGATATTAAGCTAAAACTTCATAGAAGAGTGAGGTTTAATTCCGTTTTTAGATGGGTGAAAAATTCATTCCAATATCACGGTAGAAATCTACTTGGAAAAAAATATTAGGAATTTGATCTCTTTAAATATTTTGTGGTATATATATATAAGTTAAATTGTTGGAATTTTCCTTGCATTTAATTGTGTATTTTATATGAGGTTTGTAAGTTCTAGTAAGGTAAATTATGGTATATGACATGCAAGTATGGAATAAAATAAAATTATAACCTATCATGTTGAAAAAATTATGATAGGTATAATTATCCATTTCTTTTTACAAGGACGAGACTTAGGATAGATAACATGCCATTCGAGGACTTTTACGATACCATAGGCAACTTATGTACTAGATATGTCATTAGCTCAACTTTTAACAACTTAATTTTAACATATATGTCACTTTATAGTCATACTAGATATGTCATTTGCTCAACTTAAATTAATTCAAAATTAATTTCCAAAAATTATCAAAATTTCCAGAACGTTAAATCATCATTATAAGTATTTTTAGGTCAACTCAAGTTCATCAAAATAATTTTGGCATAAGCCAAAATCATCAAGACAAACAAACCAACACATAAAACACTCAAAATGACCCATTTACCGTCTAGAATTAATTTAGAAATTTAAATTTGAGAAAATTTATTTTGGCAAGCATCTAACATCAAAATAACATATTTTTAATCACATAAAAATTATTTTAAGGTACTAGGAACGAAATATTCACATACAAAAAAATCAAATAAACAGTCCCGCCGGGTACAGCAAAATAGACTTGTTTTGGTGTTTGTTTGAAAAATTAATTAAAACAATTTTTTATTAATTATTGAACACTTTCAAAGGCTTAAAGACATTGTCAATGTCCAAATAATTTTTCCATAATCAAATTACAAGAAAAATATGAATAGTCTCAACAATTAAGCCAAACAACATCACATGTTCATCAATAATACAATTTTCAATAATTTTGTAATAAATTCAAAATTAATTATTTGAATTATATTCAAGCTATTTTTCAATCAATATAATTATCATCAATCATCTCATGATTAGATTATAGAAATAAAAACAATATGTAAAACAAATTTTACAAAATACTTTCAATTTTACAAACCAAAATATCCAAAATCATCAAAACCATGCAATCAAATAACACCTTAAATTAAAATTAATTTTAATAGGCACAATGGGGCTATGATACCAATGAAGGGTTTTAACCATGTATCACATACATATTACACAGCGGAATTTAAAATTTTTCAAAACCCAAAACAAAAGAATCGGCTTGTGCTAATTAAAACTAATTTAACAAAGTAAAATTCAGAAATTATACATTTATAAATTCTTGATTTTTCTTCTTCTCACCTAGTTGGGTTGTAGTAAACCACAACAATCCAATCTCAGATTGTCTCTAACAATATCCACGCGAAGATGAAAGTATGAAACCACTAGGGAGATGGCTTGAACACACCTCAAAGTGCTAGCAATGAGTATGTTTCTTTGAGAAGAAAAATTAAACTCTTTTATTTTTCTTGTTATCTCCAAAATTTTTTTTCTCCCAAAAATTTTTCCTTGTCTATTTTCTATCTTTTGGGATCTTTTAGATCCAAAAGAAAATCATATTCATAAATCAAAATTGAAGAAAGGAGAAAATGAAGAGTTGATTGATTAATGGCCACTCTAGCCAATTTAAAAAGGCAATTGCGAGCTACTGCACTCCATGCCAGGCCAGCGGGCTCGTACAGGACCGTCAATCCCTTCAAACGATTTTTTCTCGCAATCTTATCGCGAACTAACTCAAAATTATTCTCTCATATTTTTGGATCCTTTACTTATTCTTCACATCTCCAGGTATGTGCTCCAGTATCGATCAAGGCAATGATTTTGATTGGAGAGGCATACTTATGAGGATAAACTTGTATGGGAACCATGGAAACTGGATGGGAAGGTTGTGTAGTACAGATTGTATCCGGAGGTTTAAGTGAAAGAGCTGTAGAAGAATCTTCAAGTAAGGAAAGGGGAAATGGGATGATGGTATGGATGGATGGAAGAGTATCATGGAACATGAGTTCATCATCGGAGTCTGAAAAGTCAGAGGAGTCTGAGAATTCTGCTGCAAAGAGGGTTCTGTCATCAGCTTCATCATCAAGAGAGAAGAGAGATTCAATCTCTGCATCGTCAAGATCAATAGGAGAGACCTTATTAATCTGCTGGATGATTTTAGCTGCACGCTTGGGTTTATTAGGACACTGTTTTGC
>CATIWF010234507.1:0-89706 GCA_949630135.1 Balakata baccata
ACCTTTCTTACAAAAGAGATGAGAATTAAAATTGCAAGAGTTTTAGCACACTTAAAATCAAGCTCTTATTGTCTAAGGCCTTTTGGAGGTCTATTTATAGTATTTACCTTCCAATTAGCCGTTATATATGGTGCCAAAACTATTTCTAATGTTCTAAAAAAGATTGACTAAAAGTTGTCTGATAGAGACAGTTTTTCCGGTCAGAAAACCATGTTTCCTGGTTGGAAAATTCATATATCCGTTGGAGCCTTACACGTGGCAGTCTTAGATTTGTCATTTTCTTCAACAGCTAGTTTCAGTCAAATGTCCCGGTCGGAAAATTTATTTTTCCAGTCTGTACTCAAGTCCCGGTCTGCATTTGCTACTAGAACTTTGAAACAATAAATTAATAAAAATAATAATATAAAAATCAAATGGTAATTAATAATGAGTCTAATATCTAATAATCATGTGTAAGACATGTTAATAAAAAAAACTAGTATTTATAAAATCGAATTAAATAAATATGTATTATAAATAGCATAAAATTGATCTATTTAATTTATTATTATGCAATTAAATACATTTAAACGTATGTAAACATTTAATAATTAAAAATAGTAAATTATATATTAATATACATAAAAACATATAAGCAATCTTTTATATTTTTGTATTTTTCACTTTATTTTTTATGTACCTTCAATACTCTTTTTATATGTACTATTTATTCACCATATCTCATATGAGAAATTAATAATTAAGAATTAGAAAAATTATTATTTATTCTCTGAGGTTTGACATTATACACTAGTAGTTTCTGATATATAAAAATTATGCTATTTTCACTCTATATTTTATCTTCATTAAATTATATAGTTTTTTGGCTAAATTTTAAGGTATTTACCGTTAGTTATAAAAAATATTCTATTTTGTTTGGGAGCACTAATATAATAGATCAATCCTCATGGAGTACTAGTTCAATAAATCAAACTTCAGAAGGTAAATATTATTTTTTTTTTTATTATACCACAATCTAACATATTTCTAACTGAAAATGTAACAAATAATATATTATTATAATATGATAAAATAAATGGACAAATAATATAATTTTTAAACCTATATATATTGTGCATATTACAGATCGGTTTGTAATTGAAATATAAAAAATTCAATCAAATCCATAAAATGCGGTTTGAAAAAAATACAAATCAACTTAATCTACTACATTTTTAAAATCGCAATTTGATTGCAGATTGGTTCAATTTGGACGGATTGAGTGGTTTATGAATACTCATAGCTAGAATTAGAACTCAAAAATTTCTAATTAAACTGAAAAAGTTTCATATAGAATAATTTATATGGTTCTATATTCGGTTCTTTGAACGGCTTTAATGGAGGTCTTTGGCTACTATTCAGATTGTTGTCTAATGTTGTTCCAGGTTTCAAGGGGTGTAATCGAGTTGACTTGATACAGAGCCAATATCAACTCGATTAAAAAACTCGAAATTCGAACTTGACTCGAATTCGATCGAACTTTTTTTAGTTGTTCAAAACTCAACTCAAAAAATAGTTAAACTACTCGAACTCGATTCAAGCGTTGTTGAGTTGTGAATAAAATTAATAATATCTTGAATCAGTTAAAAATTAATAAATAATTATACTCAAACTTGACTCGATTAAACTCGAATAAATTTAAACTTAACAACAATAAATTATCCATTAAAATAAAATTTTAACAAATAAACTAATATCTTTAATACAAATGATACAACATAATAACATGAATAAATAATTAATATTTTGATGTTTTATTTCTTTCATAGCCTCCAATAATTTCAATAACACTAATATAATTATCCTTCTTCCACATGAAAAAAAATTCAAAGCTATTACATGGCAAATCTATTTGTAAATATGAAAATTATATAAATTTTTCTGCAAAATTTGTGTAAATGTGAAGATCATAACAAAATTTATACAAATTATATAAATGTGAAGTCATTATTCTCGTAACAATACCAAATACAACCATGTATGAAACAAACTCCATCCTAATGGCACTGATCATAAAGTCGTGAATAAATTTCTTTTAAAGAAATGGTTAAATGGAACATTGAACTTATAGAAAATTGGAATAATAAAAATAATGTTCTACAATGTAAATAACCAAAGCAAGGAACTAATATAGAAGCTTAAGATTGAATTAGTTTGGTAAAATTAACGAAGAGTAGCAAATTAACCGATGCCAAGTTGAGGTGCTTACATGATATAGACATCAATGGGAAGAATAATCTTGAATGGTTTCTTCTCTTAAATAAATTGTTCAACAATGATTCTAGTATAATGTAATATTATCAACAATAAATCATGTGAATATAAATTAAGTAAGCAAATTTCTCCCCTTTTCTTACATATTGTAAAAGGATATAACAATCCTTAAGGAAGGGTTGGATGCTTTGAGCACACCTCTCAAATTTTCTAATATAATCTATAAATTCTCAACAACTTGGTAACAGAAAAGAGGAGGATAAGTGATTTGATAAGGAAAAATGCAAATACAGAGAGACATTATAGACATCAACAATAAACAGTTTCAATTACTAAAATAAAATAAGCTTGAAGATACCAAAATAAAATACACATAATAGAATTTGCAAACTAAGGTCTATATTTCCTTTTTTTAAGAGAAACAAACATCACAAAGTAGCAACCAAATGTTTTGACAGTTGTGGAGTTTGCAAAAGGGAGATCATAGGTAATAAAATATCGACATTTACACTCTTTGCCAGCAACTAGCAATGTTAACCAAAACTAGAATGAAATGTGAAATCAAAACTAGAATAAAATCGAAAGAAATGTGAAATCCAAACTAGAACGAAATCGGAAGAAAAAAAAACTATAGAAATGTGAAATTATAACAAGAAAAAAACTATATTAGAATTTGCAGTTACCGGTGGTGTTTAGGACATCTCAACTAAAGCAAATGGTGGCTAAAGAACGAGAGGAGAGACATATGTTAATGGCTAATAGAGAGAACAAATCAGTTGTAACTCCAGGTGGCAGCAAGCGGAAGGAAGCAGCAGGCAGTAGCAAACTGGGGGAGGTAGCAACAAAGAAAGAAGATTGGACTTTGGAGAGTTACGAATTAGGGTGCAAAGAAAGAGAAGTAGGGATTTTAGGGTATTTATATAGCAACGAGGTACAAAGGTAATTTAATAAATAATAAGAAGGGGAAAATATTATTTGTCTCATGTTGTTTGATATAATACACTAATATCTCTCTGAGATTTGAAAAATATATTATTTGTTTCATATAGTTTGACATAATACACTAACATCCCATTGAGGTTTGAAAATTATACTGTTTACCTCTGAAGTTTTGACATATTGTACTAGTTACTTTCTGCAAATTTGATTTATTGGACTAATATCCCTCTGAGTAAAAGAGAATATTCTTTTTTACTATTGTGTTATATTTTTTTTTCAAACATCAATAGGGTAGTAGTGTGCTATATCAAACTAAATAGGACAAATCGTTTATTTTTCAAATTTCAGGAATGTACTAGTATATTATGTCAAACTACATGAAGTAAATAGTAATTTTTTCTAATAAAAATAGTCAAAGCTCGATTAAGCTCGTGAGCCTTGCAAGTCCAGTATTATGATACTCAAACTCGACTTAACAAACTACTCAAATAACTCGAGCTCGATTCGATTAATTACAAGTCAAGTATTTTAAAAGCCAATTTCGAGTAGCTCATAAGTAGTTTGACTCGTTTGCAAAGGTTCATAATGGGCTAGATTCTATTGTTAATGCTTTATATTTATTTGAATGCTAGACCTTCAACGCCTTCGTTGTAATCTAGTGAGTTATTATATCATGGACTCCGGTTCATATAGTATTATATACCAAGGTCCATCACACGTGTAAGAGGCGGTGACAATTTTGTAAATAAATCAAAATTACTCAGTTATCAAAATACAATTGCATTTTTGTAAATATTCATCTATCATCAAATAAAAGGTTCATTAGTCTATTAAGAAATGTTCATTTGTTATAAACTAAAAGTTCATTATGAATAAAGTAAATATTCATTAGTTAATTTAGAAAGCGTAATTTGTTATAAAACTAAAAGTTCATTACAAATAAAGTAAATGTTCATTAGTTTATTAATAAATATTTATTTGTTATAAAACTAAAAGTTCATTACGGATAAAATAATATTTTATTAATTTTTTGAGAGAGATTCATTATAAATAAAATAAATGTTTGTTAGTTTATTGAGAAATATAATATTCATAGTTATAAAACTGAAGGTTTGTTACAAATAAAGTAAAAATTATTAATAAATATCTATTTTTTGTCCATCAAATTAAATACATAAAGAAATAAAAATAAACATTTACTGATAAACTAATAAACTTTTTATCAGTAAATTAATAAATATTTAGTTTATTCATAATAAATCTTTAATTTATTCGTAATAAATATTTTTCAATAAATTAATAAATATTTACTTTATTCATAATAAATTTTTCTTAATAAACTAATGAACATTTCTAATAAACTAATGGATCTTCAATTTATTCGTAATGAATATTCAGTTTATTTATAATGAATATTTTTCAATAAACTAATGAAATTTTACTTTATTTATAATAAATATTTCTTAATAAACTAATAAATTTTTATATTTATAATATTACTATCGTTATTTACAAGTGCCAATTTGACTCTTGATCCATAATTAGGGGTGGATGTACCACGGGGGCACTTACCCCCACATGCTCCCAAAATATCTCCTTTAATACCTCCAAGATTTCTTAATACTTCTTTTAATTCCTATAAAAAATTGTTTATCGTGCCCCATATATTTAATATATTAAATATTTTATTTAATTAACTAAATTTGACCAATCAATAATCATTAATTTAGTTACTAATATATTTTTAGTAAAATAAAATAAAATAAAAATGGTATATGTATATCTAATAAACAAAAAAAAAGGAAAATAGACTTAGAGTATGATATTACAACTACTCATTTAATGTAAACATAAAATTTTTTTCTTTTCCCTAATAAAGAAAAAAACATTTTTCTTTTTAAAGACAAAACCACAACCATATTTCAAGCTCTTTTTCTTTTTAAAAATAAAATTATAGCATTGTATTCTCTTTCAAATTTTAGTCCAAATATTCAATCAATTCAAAGTTTTTGAGAAAAATAAGATAAAAAGGTTAGTAAATACATATTATTCTAGTTTATTACATATTTTATTTTTATCTTTTTTTTAATTTCATAGTTTTTTTGTTTTGATTTCTTCAAGTGGTGATATTGATTAACAAATTTATGAATTTAAAATTGATTTCTAATCCTAAATCTACAAAATAAAATTAGATGTTGGTTCAAAATAATTTTAATTTTTAGAGGCGGCTTTAATTAATAGATATATAAATTTAGAATTAATTTTTATTTTTTTCAACATAATTCAACTTTAGGTGTAAGTGTAAATTCAAATAAAAATGTTGATATACTAAATAATTTGGAAAGCTTATCATTATTTCATAGTCTTGAAATAGAAATTAATAACAAGAAAATGATTAAAAAAATAATGATAAAAATTTCTATCATATATTAATTGAGAAGCTTTCAGTTTTTATTTATTAACAAGCTTTCAGTTTTTATTTATTAACTAATTATTCAATCTAAACATAAAATGACAAAGTTGCTACTTTGTTTATAAGAACAATAATTATTAATAAATGTATATTATTAATTTTTCTTTGTTTAAAATTATAATTGACAATAATGGTTGATTAAATTTTTTATCAATTTGATTAAGGTATGAACAGATTTTTGATCAAACAAAAGTATTAGTAGAAAAATCTCTTATGAATAAATATGGTACTATCAAATTTGATGGATTTAATTCTTAAAAAAATCTAATTTAGAAATCAATTTAGATTACAAAAAATGTAGTTATTAGAAATATCTTGGATTACAAAAAAATGTCATATTATTATCCTAGTGATTGAGATAATTTCCTTCCAGAATTTATTAGAAATATATATTTTATTATAAGAAATTATTACATAAATAAAAATTTGCTTTCATTAAATGTAGTTACTGGATTCGCCCCTCTCTATAATATATTCTGGACTGGCATCTAGAATATAATTGGCGGTAGTCTAGTTGGTTAGGATATGAGGCTCTCACTCGAAAGACTCCGGTTCGATCCCATGCAACGGAATGAAATATTTTTGTAATGCTGTATCTACTCGCCGTATGAGGTAAAGCGCCCGTGTGCATTACGATTCTCAAGGCTAAAGTTGACTGTTGACAACTTGGCAGATAATAAGCGAGAGAGAAGCAAAGCTGAAGCAGTTCTCTTTATCCGAACACCTTCTTCTCTCTTTCCCTGTCTTCAGATTACATTAGTTAACCTTAATTACCATTTTTATAATTATATATATACAGATTTTGACGATTAGGTGGGATTTTTGTTTTTTTCGTTTTCGCAATTTGTTGATGGTCTAATATAAAATTCAGAACTTTATCCAATCTACATTTTCCCCTGGCCAGTGGGGATTTGCAGAACTTTGCAACCAAGGCCAAAAATCTGGCAAATCTTGGGGGATTAAGGCCACGCTTGTTGTTGAAGCAAGCAGTATCGGAGTACGAAAACGACGACCAAGAGTGCAGGCCTTGGCGCCGAAGACTTTCTTCCTCCATGGCCACTTTCACGTGGGGCTCAGCTCTTAGGATCTCTCTTCTTCTCTTTCTCATATCTGCTGTTATTGTCGCTTGTTTCACCCTCCCCGTCGAAAAGGTCACATTCTCTCATCTGGGTCTCCTTTGATTTTCCTTTTCTGTTTTGTTAATTTGTTCAATTTCGGGTTCTTTGTGGGGGTTTTTTTTTTTAATTTTTCTTTAATTTTAGGATTTGGGGATTTTGGATGTGGGTTTTGTTGTCTAGTACTATGTATTATGGTAAAGTTATTTTGGTTCTTTCTAAAATCCCTATATCTCTATGATGTGATCTTGCTTCATATTCATTTAAAATTATCTTTTACTAGTGTTTGAAGCGATTTATCAAATTCTTAATTTTCTAGTAGTATGTCTAGCTTCTTAAATCTACTGAAATTATGTTGCCAATGTTATATGTCTAGTTCTTGCTTATCATACTGTTTTACCCATTTTTATTGATATATGGTAATTTGATTTGATTTTTTGCATTATTTCCTTAGCTTGTCAATTGGATAAGCTGTTTCTGTTTTTTACATTACATATTGAAGGATGTCAACTGTGTTTATGATGAGCCTTGCATTTGTGTATTGACCACGAGCAGTTCTGCAGATTTTGAAGGACTTCCTAGTATGGGTTGAACAAGATCTTGGGCCTTGGGGTCCCCTTGTGCTGTAAGTCAATTTTATCTTCCAGTACTTCTTGATTTTCTTAAATTCATTTGAATATGCTATTTATTCCATTCAAACTGTGCTGATGTTTGTAGTTAGAGTAGTACATGTTAAACTTCATATTTGGATTTTCCTGTGCATTTCTGGTTATAAAAAGCAATGTAGTTTGGACATGGATAGCATTGATCATATTCTTATGTTTTAGGGACTTGTTAACTCATATATGTTATCATTTGCTGATTTGCAGGGCTGTTGCATACATTCCTCTTACTGTCTTGGCAGTTCCAGCATCAGTACTTACTGTAAGCTTCGATAACCTCTCATGATTTTGCCTACCTGGTTATCTTTCCATATTCTTTTCTGCAACCACTGGTTTTTAAGTCTTATGATTTTCTTGGGTTTAATTGCTTGAAATTAACATCCTGCTTGAGCAATATCATGTCTAGGCTCTCTATGATTGATTTAAGTCTACTGTCACCTGCATACTTTCTTATCAGTTTGAAACAGTTTTTTGCTTTTATATATATTTTGATGCTTTCTTACGTTATATTTATGCTAGTTAAATGTTGAACAAGTAGTAACAAGTTCTGTGCTGACTTGGTTACCATCTTTCAGCTTGGTGGCGGGTATCTCTTTGGGTTACCTGTGGGCTTTGTGGCTGATTCTATCGGTGCTACCATCGGTGCAGGGGCCGCTTTTCTTCTTGGAAGAACTGTAAGTTCTCAAAACTCGCGACATACATACACATTCTAGAACTTCTTATTCGTTTTATGTGCTCCCTCAGTTGCAAACATTGTATTCTTTATTCTATGCAGTGAGAGGCTTGCAAAAGGAAAGATTATGCCTTCTTATCCAATTTTTGCTTCTATTTATGTTCCATATCTCCTTTTCAGAATTTTTTTTTATATAGCATACATGTTTCATAATTTTAATCTTCTTCCATATATTTTCTACACAGCTTGGTAGATCTTTTGTTGTTTCCAAGTTGAAGGATTATCCACAGTTTAGGTCTGTTGCAATTGCAATCCGGAAATCTGGCTTTAAGGTTTGTATATTTCACAATCGATCTCCTTCAACTTTATTAATCCCACAAAAATATGCAGCTTCCCCCCACTTTCTTTTTTCCCTCTCATCTGTATCTGTTGCTTTATTTAAGTGGTAACAGATGAGAAGTTCAAACTCTATTTCATGTGATATACCTTTATTTGGTGAATGTTTGAATTTCCTTATTATATTTTGCAGATTGTTCTTTTGCTTCGACTTGTTCCCTTGCTTCCTTTTAACATGTTGAATTACCTGCTGTCTGTCTCTCCTGTTTCATTGGGGGAATATGTGCTGGCTTCCTGGATGGGAATGATGGTATGTTCTTTGATTCTCATCCTGAACTACTTTGTGATTTATCCCAATGAATGATATTCCTTTGTTCTTAACAAAATTTATAGCTGTAAAATTCTTCTTAAGTATTGGAAAAATATATCAATACATATATTTTGAGAATGGATTATCAGACGCTTTGTTCATATTACGAGGATATGGAATTTTTCCTTATAAAATTTGAACTTTAAGGGACTTGGAAGTCTAAACTCTCAATCATATAGTGGATAAATGGTTATGCTTCAGTTTTTGCTTAAATGGGATTTGGAATTGATTTTTCTTGAACTTGAAGGTATTTTTTAAAGTTCTATTTTGCCTTTTGCTATTTATAAGCTTAAGATAGTGTCATATTTTATGGAATAACTAATCAATTGCTTTTGTTTTTTTAAGACTAAGAAAAGTTGGTGATTATGTGCACCATGCTATATCATAATTTTTGCCTAAATGAACCTTGAGATGCTAGTTGAATTTATATCAATGTATCTAAATTTATTTCTTCTTACAGCCAATAACTCTAGGATTAGTATATGTTGGAACAACGCTGAAGGATCTTTCTGATGTCACCCATGGATGGAGTGAATTTTCAACTACTCGTTGGGTGAGAACCTTATTAAACTCTTTTGTATATAAGGTTTCTCATGGATTTCAGTTGCCTAATTATGTATATCTCTCGGGCACGGGTTTTCTTGTCATTTCATCTGATTTCTGCTATATTTAATTCTTTTGATGCAGGTGTGTATTGTGTTGGGCCTTGTTGTATCTGGTAAGTTGTAACATCTTTTGGGTGCTGTTGGTCCCTGTTTTGCCCTTCTCTCCCTGGTGCTTTGCTTGGAATGCATAACAGAGAGTTGGAGGAATAACAGGGTTCATAACAAATAATCATTAAACTTTTTTTTCGTTGGCTTGTTCTCTGAAAATTAGCTGCTTCAGTGCTTATTGACTATTGTTATTAATCCAAGCAAATCATTAATGTCAATTTTTTATTATTCAGTGTGACTTTGACTGCTGTGAAATAATAGTACTCAAAACACTGTGTGATTCTTTATGTATCCACAAGCTGAAGTGAGGTGAACAGAAGTGGACATAGTAGATGACTTTGAGGCATGTGCTCGTGTCTCCCCCAACTTTTGATTATTGTGAACATAAAATCACAATAAATTGAATTGGGTGAAAATTTGAAGCAGCATCAAATTTATCATGTTAACAGTAGTCAACATTATGTTCTGGGTTGAAATTTAACTGGTTTACTTGTGTTAATTTTCTAAAATGTGTACAGAATAGGTGAACATACATTTTTCATGCATGATGCTTAAAGGGAAAAAAATTAAAAAAAAAAAAAGAAAGAAGAAGAAAAAGGAGCATAAAAGCCAGACAATCATATTAAGATCCCTCATTGCTGAGCTACAAATGCCATTGAGATGTGTTAGATATGAATGTAAAAGTTATATTTGCAAGGGATTTATTGTACCATAATCAGCTTTGGAACATCTGGACAAGCATGCTTTTCTGCTCTTCTGAATCGTTGCTATTAATTTATCATTCTTTTGACCATTCTGAAATTCATGAATGTTGAAACAGTTGTATGGGAAGAAACTAATTAGGAAAGAAGTCAGGCATTGTAATTGCAGTATCAACCTGAGTGTTGAATATGAATGCATGGCTTATCTTTTAAGCATTTGTTTATCTGAACTCTGTAAAGCTTACTTTCCCTTTTGGCGTTGTGCAGCGGTTCTACTGTTTCTTGTTATGACAGTCGCTAAGTCTGCACTGGACAAAGCTTTGGCTGAGAATGATGACATAGATAGCATTTTGGCTTCATCTCAGTTGCCCATTGTCGCCGAGCCTCCTGTTGATCTGAACCAGCCATTGATAATCAAGATAGATACACCAGAAGATGACCATGAAAAATGAACCT
Source organism: Balakata baccata (assembly GCA_949630135.1). Classification (NCBI taxonomy): domain Eukaryota; kingdom Viridiplantae; phylum Streptophyta; class Magnoliopsida; order Malpighiales; family Euphorbiaceae; genus Balakata; species Balakata baccata. Next base: position 10,692 of record CATIWF010234507.1, read on the forward strand.
CATATTTTATGTAAATTCTTTTCCTTCGCTAAATTTGAAAGGCTGTGCTTCTATTTACCATGGAGCAAGGGCCTCTTCATTTATGATCTGTATAGGCCGGTTTACGAAGAATAGTTCTGAATAGAAGTGAATGATCAAATATGAGATGTTACAGTGTGGATTTGTCATTTGCACTGGAATCTAATAATATAATTAAAGAGAGAGAATCATGGAATTATTGTCATAAAAGTACGGTGGTCCACTGCCTTGTCCCATTTCCGTTGGTTACTCTCTGTGTCTTCTGCCCGTATCAATCAGAATTTTGTTTACTTTCTCCTATTATTTGTAGACATTGCATTGGCTGTGTTGTTGATAAATCAGTCTCAAAATCTGTGAGAGCACATGTGTTCGAGCTTGTGCTTAGTTGTAGGAATTCTTGTTTGGATGCATCTGCAAAGTGTTATAAACTTGAGCTTTAAACAGAATATACCTTGTTAGTAAATATGAACGAAAATATAAGTTAACTGGACAACCGACTAGTTTAATAACATACTGACTGAAACTTGCTTGGTGTCTCTGTTCTCTTGGTGGCAAGGGTACTTGTTTTTCTGAGCAAACAACATTCTTGGTTAAAATAGTGCGGCTGAATGCAGAAGAAATCAAATACCAGAAAATGTTTGTGGATCTTGGTGAACAGTAACTTCTATTGTTAACCAATACGTTTGTTGAGATACAATTGGAGGAATTGTGTATGTTGAAGAACCAATTGGCAAATAAACCCAATGGTGGCGATCGTGGTCCACCTCAAATTACAGTAAAAACTTGAACAGGAGGAAATGAAACATCTGATTCCAATTACCAAAGGTGAAGCAAAATCATATGCTCTCTCATTATAATTGTTGAGTCCAAATCAATCAAAGAGTACTGTATGTAACAATTTTTTCTTGATAAAATTAAAATGTATATGATAGTATCTAAAATTTTTCTCAGTAAAATTAAAATGTATGTAATTATATGTAAATTTATATCGTTTTGCCTAAATTACATATTATTGCATATATTTTAAAAAAGCGAAGGGTGCAATTGTCTACCATTAGGTGTGTTACTGCCCTCCACCCTAAACTTCTTATCCTACATACACTTTTCCGATTCACTCAGAGCATTCCCAATAGCCTATTTATTTCACTCTTTATTTATATTTAAAAATTTTATGTCATATAATAGTTTCGGTATTTTTTTCCTTACTTATCTTACTCTTTAAAATTCGGATGAATTTCACTTGTGGTACGCCAATTATATAACTCATAACAACTCAGTATCTGAAATATTATTTGTAATACAAAATTACATCAACTTTTATTTTGTAACTAAATAATATTTCTGTCTTTAATTGTTAGATTCCCTAACATACGTGTGATATGAAATATCCATATTGGATAAATTTTAATAAAAATAAAATTAGCTATAATATCCACATCAAAAAAATTTCAACTTTACTAACTAAGTATTACAACTAATTTTGTTTTTATTAAAATTTATCTGGATATTTTATGTCATACTTCTGTTAGAAAGACTAAGAGGGCATTTAAGAGTGCTGTTGAGTATTTCAAAAGCAGATTTTGAATTTTTTGAATTAATTGACTAATTTTTTTAATTTTTTATGAATTGTTTTTTTTTCAAATTCACTCCTGAAAAAAATATTTATTTATTTGTATCTATCAAAAATAGTTTTCAAAACTCAAAAAAGTTAAAAATACAATTTTTTTAAAATATTTTTTTCCAAACACAATATTAAATGAGCTATAATAGCTGAAGTTATAGGTACTATTTAGTTACAAAATAAAAGTTGAGATACTTTTGTGTTACAAATAATTTTTGAGATACTGAGTTGTTACAATTTATATAATTGAGGTACCGTTGGACATAATTCACCCTTAAAATTCACACTCTCTCCTCAAATATAGAGAGTAAAATTGGCTCCCTGGATACACCTTTATCAATTTTTATTTTTTTCTCTTTATTTTTCTTAAATTTTACTCTCTCTTTATCTTTTCACATAGAATGAGATAAAGAATTTTGTTAGATATACGATTAAAATAGGGAGTGAATTTTTACTTCAAATTAGCAACCTTAGTATTACGCTAATCAGGCTAATGGGTGGCCTGCAATTAGGCCTAGTGTGGGTCCTGTGCAGCCGATTGAGCCCGCTCCTTACATAGAACATCAGAATGCAAGAAGGTCAGAAATGACGTTAACGTGCACAAAAATACGTTGAGGGGTTGAAATTGATGAGCACAGTCACTTGGTTTCTTTCGTTTTTTATGCTCTTTTTTATGGGAGATTAGTTATTATTTTACTGTATTCTTTCTTGTTATATATAGCTGGTTTGTTGAATTGTTATTTTATTAGTTGGGTTTGCTCTTTTGCAGATTTTCATTTTTTTTTTCCATATTGATAAATTTACTGTTTGTTAGATGATTCTTGGTGTATGTTCTGGTTATGTTGTTAATTGACTAACCAGCTTGGCAAATATATGATACTAAGGATCTTGAATCTAGTAATTCAATATGTTAAACGAATTTATTAGAACTTGTCTGAGTCGAAATTTTTTAATCTCTGATAACAGAATAATGAAAAAAAAAAAAAAAACAGAAGCAGAGTTGAATTGAATCGTATTGAATATTTTGTTGAATGACAATAATTTTCCCAAATGTTACCATAATCTTGATTTTAGGCTATAAATGTTACTTCTCTGTTTTCTTTGATTTTCTTCTTTCTTGCTGTTCTGTTATTGTTATTTCTCAACAGGTTCTTAATTTCAAGAAATCAGGATATTGATCATAGGCAATCAGTTGAAAGCTGAAAGGTGATTGGTGAGGAAAGTAATGCAGTTAAATTGAAATTGTCATTGCGATATAAGAATGGTGGTCTAATGCATGCCACGAACTGCAGTTGATTTTTAGCTGCAAGAACTTATTCTTGATTCTTAATTTCCAAAAGCACTTAGTTGAAAGCTGAATGGTGATTAGTGAGGATAGTAATGCTGGTTAAATTTATCTTCTCAATAATGCTTGCCAAGTTGTATGGCTTCTATACTTATGTCAACTCCTGTAGCAAGTTATTGTCAAAAGGTAGAATGTTGGGCACATATCAAGAAGGGATCTTGTGTAGAGGTGCTCAACGTCTTGATTTCCATTGTATGAGGTTGGGTGGCAACAGTTTTAGTTTGGCCTTTTTGTACTCTTAGTTTATTTATGGAGCCCCAAAAAATGCAATATTATTTTGCTAGAAATATAATTCACATCAGCACAATTTATTAGTCTACAGAGTTAATATAGTAACATTTTTATCAACCAAAATGTCTGATGTGTGAAATTAACTTGTTCTTGTGAAGCATTTGCCATGGTTCAATCATAATGGTTAAGCACAAACTGACTGTGAAGTTAACCTATGATTTAGATGGGCTCCTTTTAGATGTCTCTCTGTTTTGCTGGGAGATTGATTAGATGGTTGAGTTATTTGAAAAATAATTTCTTGTTAAGTGCATCCCTGTGTGTCTAAATGGATTTCTCCTTGCTTTAAAGTTTACTTGAACTGGGCAAAGCTAGCATGCAGTTATTGAATCATTTCTGACCCTGGTGCAAACATCTGTTAAAAACTGTTCTCTCCTGATGTAAACCTCCTTAAATTTAAGCATGTTCACAGCTTTAGTCTAGGAGGCCTTTCACATAGTATAGATAAATGATAATAAGATTTATTTTGTTTATCTCCTGCTGCTTTTTCTTTAAAATATTTGTTGGCAAGTTATTTTCTGTTATCACTGCTATATTGTCAATTCCATAGATTAACAAAATCATGTGTTATGCGAATTGCAATACTCTTAATCCTGTATTTGGCAATTGTAGTAAGACACATGCTTCTAAATATTAAGTTCAAATATTGGTAATTAAAGCTGGTCCAATGTCTAATTTGTCTCTTGAGTTGGCTAAAGTTAAATCTTTCAACTTTATTTATAGTTAAGGTTGTTTCTTTTTCTAGTTGGCCATACTTTCACATATAGACATCTCCTGTTCAGAAAATTCAGTGTGCAATGTGAGAATTCTTTATTTATTGGGCCAGTTGGATAACTAACATTAAAGATACTGTTAATTGACACAAAGTCAAATGTCCGTAATTTTTTGAGGTGCATATTTGTTTTTCCCAAGATGTGATTCTAATTCCTCCCCAAATAACAGCATTTTAATTTTCTATTTCACCAAGGAAGATGCCAACTGTAGGTTTGTTCCCCTATTTCCTGACGCTCATTTGCATGTGAGAATTCCTTTCAAGAAAGGTCTTGGCCAGAAATTTTATCAGCCTTCAGGAACAGGCATTGATTTAGGTTTCTTTGAGTTGGATGATCTCTCAAAACCATCGTCAGAGGAGGATGTTTTTCCACTTGTTATAGTTGCTGAAACATGCTCGTCAGTTCATTCAACTGATGAACATGATGATTCTGTATCAAACACATCCAGTCACATGCAGATTACACATGCTGTTCTTGAGAAGAAAAGCAATGACCTTTTCCAAGTGCGAGTAGCAAGGCAAATTTTGTGGTTTGGATGGAGTTCGATATGAGCTACGAGAGCTATATAGAATGGGAAGCTCAGCAGCTGAAGGCTTCAATGGCTGATCCTGGGAAGGAATGTGGGCATATGGTGAGATCCAACTTGATTATTGTCACCGTATTAAGGAATAACCATATATTGTTTCTACTCTATGCATAATGATAAGATACATTGTTAACAGTTGATGTCATGAAGGTTAAATCTCTAGATTTTGAATGATAAACTGTTTGAACTCTGGGGATGTGGGTCTAATTTATCTTATTAAAAATGTGTTAAATGGACCTTCACACATGTAAGCATGTGTGCTAAATGGCTAACACTTTTTTTTTTTGAAGGGGAGACTTGCACTAGCATTAAGATGTCAACTAGAAGGTTTTTGTGAAAATTCATGATGTTGAGTGTTGATTTTGCAGATAATATATTGCAATTCTCATGACAGAATAAATTCACTTCCTGATGAGTATCTGAGCAATCATTACTGAATTCACTTCCTTCTGAGTTTCTGAGCAATCATTACTGCATATTACAGTTAGGAATTCATAGTTTTCTCTCGACCTCACACTTTTAATACTTTTTTTGCTTCGTTCTTAAACCGAATATGCTGTATCTTTACAGTTTATGTGCAGTGAGTGTGCAAAATAATTGAGGCTTCAATCAAATAAGTGCCAATATACCGTCAGCCAATTGAAGAACTTATAGTGATCAAAATAAATAATGGTGATCAATAAGATATTCGTTTCTTCTCAATGATTTGGATTTGTGGTAAAGTTGTTAATTCTTTTTTCCTTAACTGTATCTTTGCCCCTGAATGTGTATTCTAATTATTGTGTATTTTGTTACTTTATCAGTTTTCAAGTTTCTTGTGGCTTTGTACAAATATAACTATGTAGATCCAATCTTCCACACACAATCTTTATCATAACAAAACATTCAGTCTCTAGACAACTTTATTACCTTCCTTGTTTTTGGTCGAAAAGGAGATCTGCATTACCTTGATCATCTAGATCTTTCAAGAACCATGTTATTCTTAATTCATATGGCTTGTATCCCTTTTTGTTATGTAGCATTATGTACATAAGGTGGAGGAATAATCTTTTCCTCATTACAAAATCATGTGTTAAGTAGCTTTGCAAGTAATATAATTTTTGCCTGTTGATATATTCTCTCGTCCTCTTTGTTGTGGATTCCACCTCGAACCTTTTATCTCTGAATTGAGTTCCTGATTTGGATTACCATGGGCATGTATGCACATGTAAAATGGAGATTTTCTCTGGTGGGTAAGAATAGACATGCAAATTCAAAAGTCAAGAAAGGTAAAGTGTAAGACTAAGGGATTGGAGGAACCTACCAAATACCCCTTTTCCTTTAGGCTAACCTCCAAAAAGAGAGTCTGAATGGGAATATTTGCTATAGAAGTTAACATTAATGAAGACAAACTGAGAATCTTCAAAAGCTTTATTTGATATTACCTTTGGATGGATGAGGATACAGTAAATAGTTGTGCACTATTTCTAGTCACCCTTTGCATCATATTCCTTGCCGGTGAAAGATGCAACTGATTTATCTTTAATTGCATAATTTTGTGTACATTTCTATTATGAACTTTGCTATGTTGAGCACATTGGACTGAAATTATGTATTTGCTCTTTAAGTTTTGAGGAATTTATCTTCTCTTGAGTCTCGACGATCGGCCATTAATGCATGAATGAGTAATTTCATTGGGCTATATAGTTCTGGACAGTAGTAGTCTTTCCTTTCATGAATATGCTGTGGGAAATTTTTACAGTCATGAATTGCAACATTTCTTTTTTTGAAATTATAATTGCAACATTTAACTCGTGCTAATACTGTCATGGACTTATGAGAACAGAATAAAGCTTGGGTAAGGGAAGTTACATGAGAATTTCTATGTCAAGAGCAACATAGAAGACCATGATTTTCACCAAGAAGAATAAAACTTTAAATTTCATTCCGTGATGGAAAATATTATTTACTTTTCTTACTGCTACTAGGGATGGCAACGGATAGGGTACCCGTAAAAAATACTTTGCCTAAACCTAATTATATATATATTTATCTATATCCGTCTCAAGCCCGATTAATATTACCCATTTATCATTAAAAAATTTAAAATAAAATAAAATTCAAACAAAATAAATAATTAAAAAATAATAAAAATATACAAATAATCTATCATAAATTACTACTAAATCAAATAAAATAAAAATTCAACACATTTAAATTAAAATAATTCATCAAATCGTATAAAAGTAACATTAAAATAATAAAATTTAAATATTCTACATTATAATAGAAAAATAATATTTCAAAATTCCAACTTTCATTACATTTTTAATTCAACAACACATAAAAAATAATTAATTATATCATTACATTCAATAAAATAAATTATATATATATATAATCGGGTTTATCGGGTAGTGGGTATTTGATGACCTTTATCTGTACCCGTCTCAAAATCCTAATAGAATTATCTATTAGGGTTTAAACGGGTTCGGATTGAGTGGATACTCGCGAAACTCGTACCCACTGCCATCTCTAGCTACTACCATTTCCATGCATACGTGAATTACACTTAAGAGTATCAAGATGAGGAATTGCATTGGTGCAGTAGGTGGAAATGAAAGTGATGGAATTCTTTTTCATAATATTGAAATATTCCCTTTACAAAGCTTCATCAAGGAGATTCCTAAATGTGAAAAGGAATATAGCATTTAATTTCTTATACGGTATTCTTTGGAAGTTTTTGAATTTGGAAGTAATATAGCATTTATGTGATTGATATGCTTACTGGCAATACTATAATTCACCTGAGATGAGCAATTGCATTTTCTCAAATTTTTTATTCCATTTTTAAAATCTACTTCTCTAAAAAAACCTCGCCACTAGATTTACTAAAGAGAAGTAGAGTAGTAGTATACTAGTAAAATGTGCTTATATAAGGGAAGAGAAAACAAACTCTGATGCAAGGATCAGTGGCTTTCCTTAGTAGCCAAAACTTCTGAGAGTCTATTATTACTTTCCAATGAAAACTAGAAAAAAGAAAATGCAGAGCTACAATTATAGGGGACCATGTGATGATACCATCTACGTCCCCACATAAATGGCCTTCCCTTCCTTTAGCAATCTCAAAAATTTGTAACTTCTTTCATCTTCTCTCATTCATTAATGGCCATTCACTCACCATGTGGGTGCTCATGTGATTTTCTCAACATAAATGGCAATTCCTCTCTTAGTTGCATCAGAGTTTTTCTCTTAACAACTAAACAAGACAAAAAGCAAGTAAAATCAAACCCACCAATGCTAATCACCCCTTACTCATATATGTATATATCATATATATTTGAATGAGTTTTTGGATACTTGAACATTACCCATCATGAAAAATACCAAAGATAATACAAATATTTATTGGAAATCCCTCATACTGTTTCTTTTTGAAAAAATTACTGTTTATGTTCAGAGATTTGATACAATTCTACTAATACTCTTGTGGTTCAAAATTTATTAAATTGATTTAGTCTATTTTAACTTATTCTACTAATATATCATTATATTAGATTTTTTTTGTTAGAAAAATATTAGATTGTGATGAAATTATAAAGAGAAAATTACAATTTTTCTCTCCTAACATTTGCTATATTGTACTAATAACTCCTAATATTTGAACTTTTATATTAGTACTCCCTACTAAAGGGGCATATATCATATAATTTTTGAACCTAGGTCAAATCTCATTGATAAATAAATAGTAATTTTTCCTTTCTTTTAATGGTTGAATATGTTAATGGGTGTTTTTATTGGCTACCTAAACCTTAATTAAAGTGATAAATTATATTAGTAAAACGAGCTATGTTATCTACAAACTAATTCAATAATTAAATAACTTGTATGTGTGTTGTATTTTTTTTAACCAATGAAAGTAAAACAATTAAATATCTGTCAATATATAATTATATTAGTTTATAGATAATAAGGTAGATTACCTAAAAATTTCTCAAGTAAAACTTCCATTTGTGAGTTAAGTGAAGGAATTTGTGCATGAAAGCCATTTGGTTCAAGTCATTTGTCGCCTTTCAAGCCCCTTAAAACAGGTAAAGTAAGCTCCTCTAAAGCAAAAGAAAGGAAAGGAAAGGAAAGGAAAGGGGAAAAATAGAAATTGGTTTCCATCAAGGTTTAGGCTTTTAATAAAGAAATCAATATTTTGCGTAGAAAATAAGGCTTCCTCGCAGTTGAAACAAAATTTGGCCTACAAATCCATTTTCAGCCTATTCTTCAATTGCTTTCTTACCTAACTGCTCTTAAAAGTATCAAAGATATTGTTTGAACCGAAGGCCTTTCTCTTTTACTCGCATAATAAACCTGCCCTTTCCTATTCCTCCCTTCTTTACTAAACTTGTTCCTACATGTTTGTTTTTTTTATTTAATCATCCATTATTATACAAAAATCTGAATTTGCACGGGATATAAAAATATTTTTTTATAAGTTTTAAAGGTATTTTATATCTAGAATTTAAATTCAAAGCTCTAATTAAAAAAAAAAAAAGAGTTAATTTCATCTTTGGTATTATTGTAATAAAGTTACATAATTATTTTTTGTCATATAAAAATTATCTAACTATAGTCTAGTTTTAGTAAAGTCATTGCCGACAGTTTTTCAGCAGTCAACAATAGGAAAAGTTGTATTAGTATCCCAGTTTGCATATAAAATACATCAAATCACTGTATAGATCAAATAGAATTCTGACATTCCAGTTGACACTATTTTTAATTTATAGTATTGACGTGCATGTTGAGTTGTAAGCATATATAATGTTATATTTGATCTGTAGAGTAATGCAATGTGTCTCATATGCCAACTGATATGCTAGCACAGCTTTTTTAGTTATTGACTACTGAAAAATCGTAAAAAATGACTTTACTGAAATTAAATCATAGTTACGAGATAAAAAAAATTATATAACTTTACTTCAATAATATCAAAATTAGGTGATTATAAATGAAATTAAGCGGAAAAAAAAAAGATTCTTATCATCTCATTGCACGGTACAAGAGCGTATATATAATGCTCACACATGCAAATACCAAATTATATTTTACCCAGTATCTTCATATATATAATTAAGCCATTTTTTGTCAATCATATGCATCAATCTTTTGGCCTAAATAAGAATCTTAATCTTTATTTTACGGTGACCACGACTCCACCTATGCTATGAACCCAAAATGATAAGAAAATTAACTAACAGAGGGATTAGGGCTAGGCTGCTTTAATTTTATTTTTTTTAAAATAATTACACAAAATTCAGAAAAAAAAAAAACATAATTGAATTAGAGATCAGTAGGTAGAGTTTCCCATATGCTGAAGTCAATAATTCAGGTAAGAACTTAACACTTAGCAACATTCATAGATCATTACATACATTCAATTTCATAATTCATATTTTGCCCTACTTAGCTAAATGTGCCATTGTTTCTTTATTTTGGTTATCTGAATTTAGCAAACAAACCATTGTTTATTTAAAACATTTTATACTCGTTTTTTAGCTTCATTAGAAGTTTTGACCAATAACATTAAATTGAAATTTAGGGAAAATTATTATTTGCTCTCTGTTGTTTGACATAATACACTAGCACTTATCTGATATTTGAAAAATATACATTTTATCATTTGTAGATTGACATAATATATTAGTACATTCCTGATATTTGAAAAATATACAATTTATCTCATGTAGTTTGACATAATACACTAGTATCCCCTGAAGTTTGAAAAAAAAAATATATACTAGTAAAAAAAATACTCTCTTTTGTTTATGGGGATATTAATCAAGTAAATCAAACTTGCAGGAAGGTACTAACGCAATATGTTAAAACTTCAGAGGTGAATAGTATAATTTTCAAATTTCAAAGGAGTATTAGTGTATTATATCAAACTATAGGAGGCAAATAATATATTTTTTAAAATTTATGGGGTGTATTATGTTAAATTACAAGGAGTAAATAATAATTTTTCTTAAAATTTATTGGTGAAAATAAATTGAATATTTTATTATATCTCCTTTGTTGTGAAAAGAATCTTAAAATTTAATTGATGAATTTATAATGCATAGTGCTTTAAAATTTAAATTTTTAAGCACAAAATGTATCTAATCTCTTAAAAATTAGAGAAATTATTATTACAATGACACATCAAAAAGATAAAACTTTTTAATAAAATATAATCAAGAAAACACCATATAAATATATCTCCTTTAATTTTACCTATTATTTCCATTAAAAATTTTCTCAACTAAGAAACATTAATGAGAATTTTGAACTTTTTCAATATTGAAAAAAATCTAGAAACTAATTGGAGCTAGCTTAGGAAATCATGAATTTAATATTTATCTTCTACAACATCATATACTAAAAATAGAAATAATCTAGAAAATGAATGCAAAATAAATTATAACTGCAATGGTACGAATGAAATAATATGAATCTCTTCAACTTAACTATAAGTTTCAAATACGAATTCTATATATACAATTAATTTAAAACTTATGAATAAATATTTTACTGCTCTTAAAATAACGAGCAAAATTAGTTTCCATTGATTCTATTTAATTTATAGTCTAACAAATAGTAGGAATGAAAGTGAGGGAAGAATATTTTCACAAGAATAACAGTAGCTATAATTATAAATGGGGGCTTAGGGGTACTGAATAGGCAAAAAGATAAAATGTAAGACCCTAAAAATGAATTGGTAATGTAATTTAGATACATAGATAGGTTCACCCCACACCCACATGTAATTTCGATATATACTAGCAATGGTCCAAACCCATAAATATAATTAATAATTGCAAACTCCCTTTCTCATTAATTATCATTATTTTATTTTCAAAAAAAAAATTATCATTATTTTATGTACCCCTCCAATTTCAGTAGGGAAAATCTTATCACATTCACATCTTAACATACAAGGAAAAAAAATTAACTCTACCATGTTTTATTATTTCAAGATAAAGAAAATTTTCTATTTTAAGATAATTTTTATATAAATTTCAGTCTACTAGTATACTAATTCAATTATACAATAATATATATTTAATTATTTTATATATATTATTGTATAATTAAATTAATTTATATATATGGTAAAATGAATCTAAAAAAAATTTTACTTTTTAACATTTATTTTTATAATTAATTTATGAAAAAAAAAATTTAATAATTTTTTCTTTTTATTTTAAAATTATTATTTTCTTACCAATAAATTAAAAAATAAGTATGACAAAAAAAAAGAAGACTAAACATTCCTCGTTATTTTTATATTCAAAATTACTCTTACTCACATTCTAATGGTTAAAAATTAAAAGAAAAAACTCAAGCCAACCCAAGTGGCTTCTAAATGGCTAAGCTAAGGTTAAGTTTAGCAAAATACAAACCAATTATAAACAAGCCTATAGAAAGACTGATGCTCTGCTGCTCTATGCACCCAATCTTCAATTTTTTTCTTGCTTCTCTCTTTAGCTTTTCTGTTCTTTTTCTCCCCCTTCTTTCTCTCTCTCTCTCTTTTACACCCTGAAACAGGGGAAGCAGAGTCCAGGAAAAAAAAAAATTTAAATGTATATCTATAGGCTTGGAATCTCTTAGTTTCTCTCTCAAGGCTTAGTCTTGTTCTTGTTTTTCTTGGTGTTGTTATTGTTGTTTGTATTTTCTTTTAACTTTCTCTGCTCAGAGACTGAAAACACACTTTTTTGTTTTTCTTGGTGTTTCTTTACTAAAAGAAAGAAGAGAAGAGACCCCATTGTAGAGTTTCTTGTAATATTTTTTTTTATATTAATCTTCTCTTGTATTAGCAGCTTTTAATTTCTTTCTTAGATCTATTAGTCACCTTCTTTTTTTTTTCCTTCTCTTTCTTTCATTGGACCCTTGTGTTTGTTTCATTTGAGTTGAAGATATGAGTAAAGAAGAGTTCTTGAAGATCCAGGTACCCCTTCCATTTCTTTTGTATTTTTCTTTTTGCTTATTTCAGCTTTAATTTTTCCTTTTTCTTTCTATTTTTGTTATTGAGTTCATTCTTGAGGTTCTTTGGGTTGGTTGTGAATGCAGACTTGTGTTCTTAAAGTGAATATACACTGTGATGGGTGTAAGCAGAAAGTGAAAAAAATCTTGCAGAAAATTGATGGTATGTTATACTCCCCCTCAAGTTTAGTACCCCAATAAAGATCAAATCTTGTTTGATTTTGATTTGTGGTTTTTTTTAAATTATTTTTAAGGGGTTTTCACAACCAGCATAGATGCAGATCAAGGGAAGGTGACAGTATCTGGTAATGTAGACCCAGCAGTACTGATAAAGAAGCTTGGCAAATCAGGCAAACATGCTGAGCTATGGGGTGTGCAAAAACCCAACAACCAGAACCACCTGCCTAACCAGTTCAAGAATATGCAAATTGATAATGGCAAGGGTGGCAACAACAACAAAGGCCAAAAGGGTGGCAATAACAATCAGCAGCAGCAGCTCAAAGGTGGCCAACAAAATCAGAATCAGCAATTGCAACAGCAGATGCAGCAGCTCATGAAAGGTGGCCAACAAAATCAGAACCAGCAATTTCAACAGCAGATGCAGCAGCTCAAAGGTGGCCAGCAAAATCAGAACCAGCAATTGCAACAGCAGATGCAGCAGCTGCTTCAACAACAACAAAATTTGAAAGCACTTCAAGATATGAATAAGCTGCAGGCCCAATTTAAGGACATGAAAATGCCTAACAACCACCCCAACCAGAAGGCTGTCAAGTTTGCTCAACCTGCAGAAGATGATGACTTAAGTGATGATGACTTGGATGAGTTTGATGACGACGATTATGACGACGACGACGATGATTTTGAAGATGAGATGGATGACCCGCAACATCCTCTTAATAAGATGAAACCCGCCATGGGTAATGCCAATATGATGATGAATGGTATGCATCCTCAGCTCATGAATGCCCAGAAGGCCGCTGCCATTGCTGCTGCTGCCGCCGCTGCCAATGGCAAGAAAGGTAGCGGTGCTGGCGGCAATAGTAATGGAGCTGTGCCTGTGCAAGTGAATACTGGTGGTGGCAAAAAAGGTGGAGGTAACAGCAATGGAGGAAATCAAAATCAAGGTGGCAAAAATAGTGGTGGCGGAAAGCCTCAAGCTGTTAAAAACGGTGGAGGTGGTGGTGATAACAAGAATGGAGACAACGGTAACGGCGGTGCAAATGGTAATAATATGCAGTTGAATGGGGGTAAAAAGGGAAATAATGGAGGAAATAATGGTGGGAATGGTGCTGTGAATGATGCGCTCCGTAACATGGGTGGACCCCATGGTAATATGGGTCAAATGGGAAATCTCAACTTACCTATGCGTCAAATGGGTAACATGCCCATGGGTCAAATGGGTAATATCCCAGCAGTCCAAGGTCTACCCGCTGCTGCCGCCATGAATGGCGGAGGCAGCGGTGGCGGCCCAAATGGGTTTTTGCAAGGAGCTGGGGCGGATCTCATGCCAGGTAACCCATACCACCAGCAACAGCAGCAGCAGCAGCAGCAGCAGCAGCAATACTTGCAAGCAGTAATGAACCAACAAAGGGCAATGGGGAATGAAAGGTTCCAACCCATGATGTATGCTAGACCTCCACCAGCAGTTAATTACATGCCTCCATATCCGTATCCGTACCCACCACCGTATCCGGCTCCAGACCCATATACCAACTACTTCAGTGATGAGAACACCTCAAGTTGCAATGTGATGTGAAGTTACAGATTTTTGCCATTTTACCTTTTTACTGCTGCTGCTGGGAGTTACTTTGCTGAGCTTGTGGTGGTTCAGTTTGATGAATGCCAAAACATACATGGAAATGGGTTTTCTTTTAATTTAATTTTTATCTTTTTTTTTTGGGTCCGTAAGTTAAAATTAGGGCTTTTTTAAAAAAAAAATTATCACAGGCAAGTATTTTATATATATATATTAAAAGTTATTAGGAGTATTGTGATAATGTTTATGTGTTCATATGCTGCAAAACAAAAATAAGAAAAAAAAAAGAGAAGGGATTGGAGCTTCAAAAGCCCATCTCTCTCTCTTGCCCATTTCTCTCCCAAATTGATTATCCTCCATTCTTAATCTTTTAGTTATTACAAATACTGAATCAATATCCTCGACATTCGTTCATTGTGAATATTATCATTACCACTTATGAAAATGTGGGTCATACCAAATTATATTGGAAGTTTGGACCACCAAATTCTTCATTGGTGTCTTTGGTTGTATGCCATAACACAAACTAACTTTATTAAAAACCTTACTCATTCTCATTACTATGTACACTCTTTTCTTGATTAGGTGTTGAAGAGAGAAATTTTTAAGTATTTTTTTTTCTTTTATTATCAATGTTAAAAAATAAAGTATTATTAGCATTTTTTTTTCATTATTATTGGATTGAATTTTGCCTCTATGTTAAGAATATTCTCTTTTTAAAGATATTTTTGGATATTTATTTTTTAATTAATTGGTGAATAAAAAAATATTTTTTGTATTTTTTTTATTTTTTTATTGATGGATGAGTAAATAGACTAATACTATTCTCACCGGGGTTTTTATTATTTAATACAAGTGATTATTATAAGCAAATATGTAAACCCAATTCTAATTTTTAGCAGTCATATCATATCAGCCAAAAGAGAACTAAAAATTCCTCTAAAGCATGTGTTAGATTGGATTTTTGTATTCATATGGATGATATTTGAATGACTGAAGTAATATCCAACCTTTTTGAAAATATTTATTTTCACCCTTTAGCTACTATTAACTAAATAGATCGATTTAATTTATAAAATCGAACATATAATCATTTTTGCTAATATAATAGAGAAAAAAATCGTTCGAAGGAATGGCATAAGCCATGTTAAGTTGTTGATGATGATTATGGAAGTGGGGTCATCATCATCAGGAACTCCATACATCTGTCTAATCAGAGACAGTGATGGATGTAAGTGTAGTGGCAGAGTACATCATGGAGAAGCAGCAAACACTGAATTTTAACTTTTGGGATTTTTATTTTTGGTAGAATTAATTATTATGATTTATATTTCTTTTTCTCAGGCTAAAATAAATTATTTTTTTTTATGCATTTGCTTACGCCAACTTGTATTTATTGTGGTTTACTGTTGCACGGGTGCAGTGACTCCCTCGGCTAACATTTAATGCGGATAGCTCGAGATCCAAAAATTTCTCCGTCTGTATGGCCGTGAGGATAATATTATTCTCGGGCTGGGACGGGGGAATACTGGAGTTTGGTTATCACCGATTGCCACTTGTCATTCATGCCTGCTGACACGTGGATGTAGGGTATAGGATGGCATGTGAGGGATATCACGTGGAGGATGCATGGAAGATGAGGGTTGGAAGTTGTGAGTCGGTTTGGAAGCTTATTAGACTCTCTGACCCTTAACCTAACACCTTATTCCATGTGTCTTTCCTACTTCTGGTTTTATATATAATTTAATTATTTTTTATCAGAAAAATCTCGGTTTAATCGTACTTTATATATTTTTTTCAACAATTTTTTTTATCAGAAACAAATTTTCAAATACTGATAACGCAATCCTGTCGTTTGATAGACCGTTTAAAATAATTATTAAAAAATTCAAACCGTTTAAAATAATTATTAAAAAATTAAGGTACAGATGGATTGAAAAATTTTAAAACTAATGAATTTTGTGAAATTTATAAATTTTAAAAATTCTATCATTTAATTTAACTATAAAATTTATGAATTGATAATATAATTATTTTTATATTTGTATTTGATTTTTTATAAAATAAAACATAATAACTCTATTATAATTCATAAATTTAACAATTAATTTTAATTTTACTATTTATTAAATATTGATAATTTATTATTAATTAAATATATACAATCAAGTCCACTATATACTTAAAAATTTTAAAAATAAAATTAATTATTTTAATAGTTGAAAAATAAAAAATAAAATTATTATATGTTATAATATTTAATTATACTGTTAAAAAATATTTTTTATTGATAATTTAATGTATACTAATATTATTATTATTATTATAAGCAATTAGTTGAAATTAAAAAAAATGATCTTTTTTTATGATTAATGATATGTTTGAAATATTATTAATTTATTGGAAACAAATTTGGAACAAAAAATTTGGTAATAATCCATTATTGATCAAAATTTATAGATTTTAGACTTTTCCACTAAGGAGGTAAAAAATCAAATCATTCAAAAATGAAAGATTTTAGTAAATAAAAAATTTTCTAAAATTCATGAATTTTAATTCTTTTTAAATAGAAAAATAATAAATTTCACATAAATTTATAAATTATTCAAAATCTCTTATTTAAAATCCTTTAATCCAATCATAGTATAAAAATTTCCAATTTATCAGGATGCAATCCTAAATGTAGTCTTCGACAATCATCCTAATTGCAATCAACTCATCATCATCGACATGCATTCCTAAGCAACCCACAGCTCCTTAGACTGCTACTTCATCTCATTTTACAGTTGAATTAAAACAAATGTAAACACATAAAGATATGTTTGGAAGAAATTACAAGTAAGATATTAAGGGCTTGTTTGGAATGAATGAATTTAATAAAATCTGTGAAATTCGTTTGCAATTACAAAAATTGAATGTTTGGAATAAATGAATTACTTATTATAATTCTTGAAATTAAATTTCACGGAATTGGTTATAACTAAAATCAAATTCTAGCGAAATAGATAGAATTTGTAAATGAATTCCACAAAATAAGTCAAAATAAAATTTATTGACCAAAATCCATTATTAACTTAAAATTAACTTTTTCTCCTTCTCTTTCTCGTTTCACAAACATTATCTTTTCCTTTTTCTTTCCGTATTCCCATCTTATTTTGTCTTTTACTTTTCAATAGTAATTAAACTCTATTAGTCTTGTTACTTAAATTTTATCATATTATATAATATTATGAATAATAATTATAATTTTTTTAAGAATATTACAAGTGTATATGTGTTTATGTAAATTCATTTCAACACATCTATATTTTTTTTTCTCAAAGTTGTTACAAGATTAATTTGGAAAAATATATAAATGAAAATTAAATTCTGGATTTATTCCAAACACAATTGAATTCCATGTTTTAACTTATGTCATTCCAAACATGGAAATTCATTCAAGTACAATGCGTTTGCAAATAAATTCTAGAGCTTTAGTTCATTTATTCCAAATGGGGGATTAATGTGATTTATTACATAAATGCATTACATAAATAAATAAATAAATAAAAGGTTAAAAGTACAAAATAACACCCTCCTGCCTGACCATATTAGCAATTAACAAATTTTTTTCCCATCCAGACTGTATTAATAGATTAATATACTTTGTAATTAGGGCATCCAAAGAATCGTGGACCACGGTTGTATTCAGTACATGAAATTTTGATTTGAGCAATAGTGACATCAGGGTTGATTACTTTGGCCACCATATTCAATAATGCTTATGCTAACAGAGAATAGGAGTTTCAATGGATTCGGGTTTAGGTTCTACTCCATCTCGGTTCTCGTTCCAATTCCCAATAAGAAATTTTTTTTTTTTTTTGTCCCCATCGTTGCACTTGGACGAGGATGGAAATTTCCGATTCAATCTCTAATTTTAATTTATTTTATTTATTTTTAAATATTTAAAATTATTTTTATTATTTTAATTAATTAGTAATTATATAATTTTTTAAATAAAAAATATTTTTTACTTTAATAAATATTATGTTCTTATTTTATTATTTTATATTTATTAATTATATTAAAATATAAATAAATATTATATATATATATATATAATATAAATATAAATAAAATTATCAAAGAGGGGATCAGGGTGGAGATCGGATTGGGGGATGTATATATCACTCTCCTGCCGTTTCCGATACAAAAAATTTTAAGATCAGAGCAGAACATAAAATAAATGAAAAAATTCGTTCTATTTAGGACGGGCATCACAGGCAGAACGAAAATTGCCATCGTTACTAAGGAAGATAAAGACACAGACAATGCAATCTAATTTGGAGCGATTCCACATGATTTAATACCACAATTTTCTCAAATTTTGAAGAACCCCTTCTCTGAAGATGAAAAAAATAGAAATTAGGGTTTTGAGATTTTAATTTGGGAAAAAATGAGAAAGTCTTTGATTTGGTAAAATAGAGCTCACACGTGTCAACTCACCATTGGATTCTATAATCTAATCAGCAGGGAGACGTTAGGGCTAACGGGGTCTAACGATAATGGGGCTATTTTAAAACAGTATCAACTATAGAAGCTAAATTGGAACGAATTTCACCTTAGAGAGGGCACAATATATTATTGGGGGTTATAATGCACATTTGCAATTTGCACTTTTTGCCAATATTTGAAGATATTTCGTTTTTTATTTTTAATTTGATATTTAAAATGTAGCGAATATAATTCTAAAAAATAGCAAAATATTATTTTAAAAATTTTTAAATAATTATATATCTATATTCAAACTCAAAACATCATTAAAAGACATGTGAACTCATAAAATGCAACCTACTATAATTAGTACATTTTCTCCCTAGAATACTTCGTAGTAAAAAAGTATCCAAGAATTACAATTAATCCAATTAATTACCCATCATCCGGATAAGTGGTAGACCGAAGACCCTAAAGCAGATAAATAAATATTTTTTATAAAAATAAGTTTGAAAAATAAATTTATAAAAAATTAAAAAAATTAATCAATTAAATTAATAAATTCAAAATCTGTATTTAAAATACTAACAGTAATTTTAAACACTCTTTTAGGCAGGAAAAAAAAAAACCAAAGCTCACCCTTTTAAATTGTTAAATTGAAGAAAAGTCCTTAATTAATTATTTTTTTAATTAACGGGATCAACAAACGGCGTTAAGTGTGATAATTAAGAATTTAAAAAAGTATAAATTTCAGGAAACCTGTATAATATTTTAATAAATTACAGTTAAAAATAAATTTTAAAAAAATTAACAGTTCACTCCCTATCGTTGTGATAATATTCATTCATTCGATACTGTTTAAATTTTTTAAATATTGCAGTGTAATTATTATATAATTTTTTCTATATTTAAGATGTGTTTATATAAATTTCCTAGTAAAATGACTTTTTATAAGAGTTTATAATTTCTGCTTGTAACAACAATTGTAACTGCATCACAATCAATGCATTTAAGTTTAAATATTTATAATTATTATTTTAAATGATATTTTTATAGAAGAACATAAAAGTGTACAGTTAATCTTTTAAAAGTTTATTTCTGACCAATTTTTAAAACCTAAAAGTGTTTTGTAATTTATTTTTGAAAAAATTACTATTTATTTGAATGGTTTGAAATAATATATTAGTATTTTTGAAGTTTGAAAAATATATTATTTGTTTTCTGTAATTTAACATAATATTTGTCTGTCGATATTTGAAAATTATATTATTTACCCATTTAAAGTTTGATATATTGCATTAATATTCTCTTACAAAATTAATTTATTGTATTATTATTCACTAAAATTTGATATATTATACTAATATCTCCTAATTAAAAAAAAATTTTATTGACAATAAATATTTTAAAATTTAAATAAAATAATTGTAAAATTTAACAGAAATAAATAGAGAAAACAAATAGTATATTTTTCAACTCTACAAGTATAAACTAATGGGAAAAATAATTTTCCCTTTATTCTTTAAGGAAAAAAAAAGTCGTGATTAAGAATCCAAATAAAGAAATAAAAATGCAAATACATGGAACGGCTGAAATGGGTTATCGCCTGTTCATAATCACACCTTAAAATGAGTCTGTCATCCCTCGAGCCTCACGGGCGCTAATTGGCTTCTCTGTCTCCACTCATCACACTTTCTTTCCAACCCTATCTAATTGTAATGCTTCTTATTTTAGTTTTGTATTTTCTTTTTAATTTCTTTTTTTCTGCAAGATTTTCTTCCTATTCTTTTTTTTCTTTTTTCTCTGATATCTGAAGTTAGTTTGATTAATTCAAAGCATATCTAAAGTTTTTTTTGAAATTTCTAATTAAACTGAAAAAATTATTTATCAATACATTCAAACACTATTGAGTTATTTTTTTTTTTCTCTTTGTTAATTATATATAATTTTTTTATTATTTCTAATTTATCCCAAAAACTGGCTGGCATTTGAAAATAAGTAAAGGAGGTAATTTCAACTTTTTATTTTTCAAACTTAGTAATCTTAATTTATTTTTTAAATGTCTCGTCAACATGTAATATTATTGGGTAAAATTCTTGCATGGGTCGAATTTAAAAAAACTAAACCAATATATAAAAAAATAATGTACATGATATATTTTTATTAGTTTGATTTATATAAACTTATCTATTATATGAATGCATATAGTCCAAAATTAGTAAAACTTCATTGTCTATGCTACGTATCCACCAATATCAATATGCATCCATCAATATCAAAATGCCAATATGGATTAGGTTATTTATTAAGGGGGAACATATAACCCATACATAGCTTTTTGAATTTCTCATTTATTTTTAGTTTATCTTCTAGATTAATTTTTAGATCTGATTATTTTCAGACCAATTTATCCATATAACATTTCAAAAATATAACAAGTAGCCATCTAATTATGCTGATATGATAACAAGAAAGTAAATTGAGACTCAATATATCTTTCGGTTGCCATATCAGTATAAAATGACTATTTGTTATGTTTTTAAGTATTAAAAGGGTCAAATTGATCTAAAAATAACATTTAGAAAACAGTTAGATCTAAAAACTAATTTAAAAGGCAAAATGAAAAAATAAATAAAAAATTCAGAGAGCTTTGTATGTTTCATGCAAAACAAAAAATTGGTCACGAGCAACATTTGAAGTCACTAGCAAGTAGGAGTGTTGGGTGGAAATTAGAATAAGACGTATTGGACTTGAGGTGTTTGATTGTTTCTTTCACTTTTCACTTTGTGTTTATATGGTCAATTATTTCAAAAAAATCTATGTCCCGCCTTCGCTTTACATCTAACTTAATTTATAAAGCATATTTGATATTGTTGACAAATCTGTTCTCAAATTTACTTTTCAACCTAATCAATTTGCAACTGTATAAATTTTAGCTAAATCCAGTCTACAGCCTACCTTCTACCAGTTTATTTATAAGCTAATATAATCATCTATTAACATCTTATATTGTTTTTATTAATTGATATAAATACAACATACATATATATAAATAGATAATTAGATGAATTTATGAATGATATAGCTGACTAAATCTATCTATAAATTTTTCTATGCAACTGTTAATTTATGATAAAGAGAAACTTTTAAGTAGTTAGATCACTCTATAATATATATGTATCTAATTTAATAATACAATGACACGTATTTTATTATTTTATTCACATAAATTAATGTTAATATATACAACAATTGATGTGATTGGATTAATTTATACAATAAATTCATAAACAATTTGGATCTTCTAATTACTACCTTTATTCCAAACTAATTATTTCTTTTCAAATAAAAAATAATTCAATTATTTTGATCACATATTTTTTTTTTCTATTTTATCGTTGTATTTTCTATTTCTTTTCTATTTTATCATTGTATCTAATATAATATTTTATTGTTACAAGATTTTATATCTTTTAGCTCATTTAATTTATTAATTAGAGAGATAATTTAGTTTTATTTATCTTTTTTTTCTACAATTAAGTCTATTAAATATTTTTTTAATTCAAGTGAAAAAATATTTTTAAATATATCAGACCTACCATATTATATATACATCAATTCAATTATGCAAATTGTGATCGGTAGATAAGACAATTGAATAGAAGGCAAGATTTTGACTCAAAAGCAATTGCTTTTTTGACTTTTAATTCTCTATTTTTCTTAACTTTGACATTTAGATTTAGTGCATGTCTTCTTCATTGTATACAATAGAAAAGAGGAAGTGGGTGTTATCCCTAATTAAAAACCTTTAAGTTTTTAACTATTTTTTAATACATAATTTGCTTTGAGTGGCCACTGTCAATTTCCAAGGCCGATTTGCGATTGAGTTGAGAAAAAATGCATTTTAGAAAAATTTTTATAATTTTAATTTTTTTAGTCCATAAAAACAGATAAATAAGTATTTTTTAAAATATTTAAAAATAATAATTTATAAAAAATTGATTAATTAAAAAAATAAAATTTTAAATCTTCTTTTATAACAGTGAACGATAATTCTAAACATCCTAGTAAGAGACAGCTCAAAGCTAATTATGTAGGCAGTGGTTCTCTGTTCCTTTTGTTTCGGTTTTGCTCTCTTTTAGTCTCTTGTTTTGTTCGAGCAGCTTTGCTTAGCGTTGGGGATAGTTTTTTCATCGTGATTTTTTCCCTAATTATTAATAAAATTTTTAAATATTGCTTATAAAAAAGAACACCTTCGGAAATTTACCCCCTCTAATTTGACATAATACACTAGTATTTCTCTGAAATTTAAAAAATATATGATTTGCTCCCTGTAATTTGAAATTAATATATTAGTATCCCCCGAAGTTTAAAAAAGAATATAATACACTAGTAAAAATAAATATTCTCTTTTGCTCGGAGGTATTAGTTTAGTAAATCAAATTTGCAGAAATGTATTAGTGCAATATGTCAAAATTTCATGAGGTAAATAGTATAATTTTCAAATCTCATGGGGTACTAGTGTATTATGTCAAACTATAAAGAGCAAATTGTATATTTTTCAATTTCAGAAAGATACTAGTGTATTATGTTAAAATAGAGAAAGTAAATAGAAATTTTTCCTTAATATAATTTTATAATAATATGCATTTAGTTGTTTTATTCATATTAATATATAATTAAAGAATATATTATCTGTATTTCTATTCCCCTTTAAGATTATAGGGATTTATTTTGATTGTATCACAAAATAAAAATAATTACTTATTTTTATATATGTTAATGTATTATTAGCTCCATTGTATCAATAAATAAATGTTTAAATCTTATTTAAGCAAAAAAAAAAAGTAATTATTATTTTTCTTTTTATATTTATATTTACATAAATATATATTTCTCTGTTTTTAGCTATTTGACAAATGAGTTGATCTATATGTAGCCAGATGAATATACTTATATGCTTCAAAATTCCTGCAGTTGAGTCATTGCCATTGCTGAAAAGACCAAATAATTTTTTTTCTATTTATTTCATGCAATATTTCTCATACAAAAATTGTGAAAAAGCATAGCTAACTAACAAATTCCGTATTTAAGTTAGTGGAGCAGAAAACTAGAAATTTAAGAGGGCAAAAAATCGGAAATCGAAATTTATAGTATAAAATAAATTTCTAATATTTTTTATATTAAATAAATTTAAAAAAATAATATAATTTTACTTATTACTGCATTTAAAATTATATGAATTGAAGTGAATGTAAACAAACTTACTGCTCTTAACTAGTTATTGTAAAGACATTCTGCAGCCTTACAATTCAAAGACAGATTGGACTTGTTATTCAGAATGATTGCTTTGAGTTGTCTTAAAGTTGATTAAATTCCACATTATAAATACAATATAAAAGAAATGTTAAAGGAAAAGCTGCAGAATTATATGCTGTTCCATTTGATGGCTTTCTTTTTTTTTTTTTAATTATTTTAAACATCAATACAAGGAGAAATACTTGTATTACTTTCTCACGGACTTTCCATTATATACTTCCCATCTAATTAAGATATATATTTTTTCATTCATAAAATATTATTAATTTTTAAAATAAAAATTAATATTTCATAAAAAGATATACATATTTTTATTGTATTAGAAGTATATGGTAGAAAGTATATGATAAAATATTGATAGCACTACTCTAATTCCGGTATTATATTTTTATTTAGTAAAGGAGTCTAATTGGAGATTTGAATACAAAATATTACTATACTAATTATCAAATTAGTATTATTAAACTAAAATTTATTTACTCTGATTCATTTTAAATGTTATTTTAGAAAAAAAGACTAAAATTTCATTTATCTATCACTTTTATATAATCAAGGAAATTTAAAATTTCATTCAATCCAAGGGTAATTAATTTAGTCTTAACTATTTATTTTTTCTTAAATTTAAGGTTAATTAATGACTTTTGAATTACAGTGAAATCATCTAAAGTGATATTTAACTGTGCTATTGGTGATTTTGTTGGTATTAAGAAGTTATTAATTAATCTTAAATTTATGAAAAAATGAGTTGTAAAGACTAAGTTATACTTAGTTTTAAAATATTAAAAATTTTGAATTCAACATAATATTAATAACTTTAAATTGATGAGTATAAGAGCAAATTTAGAAAATGAAAATTAGTGACAGATAAATGAAATTTGAGATTTTCTCAAAATGTGACAATTATTAATTCTAGTGAAATCATCTAGAGTAATATTATTTTCATTCTATATTAATTGTTGCTTTTGATGATTTCATTAGAACTAAAAAATTTTTAATTAGTTTTAAATTTATGAAAAAATGAACTGTAAAAACTAAATTATCTTTGATTTTGAAGATTAAAAATTTTGAATTCAACATAATATTAATAACTTTAAATTGATGAATATAAAAATAAATTTAAAAAAATATATAATTTTTATTGATAATATAAATGTGATAGATAAATAAAATTTGATATTTTTTTAAAATTGATAATTATTATAGAATCGGATGCAATAAAAATGGAAGGAATGTACTATAAGTTAATGCAGTATTATCTTCAGGTGCCATTATTAGGTTTCGAGAGATACCACGTATAACAATGATTATGGTTTACTTTAATTTGATAAAGAAACTAACTCACTTGAACAAGAATAGCATCATTATCATCTTCAACAACTTTTTCTCCACTTTCATGCTCAATAAAAATAAATGAAATCTAATCCATGAAATGAGAGGATAGAAGTCCTTTTTTTAGAGATCTCAAATATAAATACTGAATATTAAATTCCTTTAAAATTTAATAAATAGTGATTTACATTTTTAATGAGAACTATATAGTTGAAATAAATAAATAAATAAAGCCCTTGCTGGTGATGTTTAATAACTAATCTTTCCATTTTATTTTAACTGGCTAAGTTATTTCACTATATAATTAAAAAATTATTAATTAATTTTAAATTTAAAAAAATTGAATGGTTAAAACTAAATTATTTTTAGTTTTGAAAGATTCAATATTGTTGAAAAAGAGAAAGAATAAGAAGGTGGATAGTTTTTTAGTCTAAACCTTTTGAAATTTTGCATAATATCAAGCGTAAAATTGGAAAAAAATATTTAAATTTTATTGATTGTATAAAAGTGACAAATAAATGAAATTTCATATTTTCTTTGAAATAAAAATTAAAATGGAACAGATAAAGTGTTTTTTAGGGCAATTTACATTAAAAAAATCCACAACTTTCAGTTTTGTATCAAAATAATCATATTTTTTATTTTTATTTTTATTTTTATTATTATTATTATTATTATTATTATTATTATATTCAATTTCATATCATTTTGAAATAAATTTAATTTGGTCTAAAAAAATAAAATTTTAGATTTTATTTAAAATGGAACATATGAAGTATTACATAAAAAAATTTTGAGCTTTTACATTTATATCAAAATAATCATATTCTTTATTTTAAAATATATATACTTTCAATTTCATATTAAATATAGTATTGAAATAAATTTAATTTAATTTAGCAGTAACGTAACACTCTAAATCTATTTTTTAATTCAGTTTTATAGACAACTCTCATACTAGAAGTACATCTATATTGAATAGTTATATTTCTAATCTATATACAATTAGTTTTGAGCATAGATATTTATATACACTCAAAACCCTTTAATGTCTATGTATTGTTTTTAACTAATGTCATATTATTTTAAAAAGCTGTCATATTAGCTTATAAAAAAACAAATGCCCCATATGTTGGGAAAAATTAATCAATAAATATATTAAAATAAAAGTCCTAACCAAGAATATGAGAGTATATAAAATTTATCTAGTTCAGCCCTTGATTGTTTACGTTCACGGAAAGTAACCAATTACAATATAACAAATTTGTATATCTCTTGAGTTGATCAAGCTTAAACCTACAATTTATTATATTATTTCTCTCATATAAACTAGAAGAATAACTTTCACCCTTAAATGTTTCCAAAAGTATTTTTCAAAACCTTCTCTTAAATGTTTATCTACACCAAAAAATATCCAAGTAAAAACTCAAACTTACAATCATCATGTTACTCTTGCATTTGCTTTTTTGGCTTTATTCTTTAGTGTCTTGAACTTACATATATTTATAGATACTCTAAACTTGTAAATCAATAAAAGAAATATCATTCTAATTAAGAATATCTTTCCTTAACCAAGTTAAATTACTTATTCTAATCCAAATCAAACTTGAATTTCTACAAGGTCAAATTCTAACAACATATTCATATTAATATATGTCATTAGTATCAAATTAAAAAAATTAGGTTGAAATATTATACTAATATCAAATTAAATTAAATTTCTTTCAAAACTATATTTGATATAAAATTAAAAATATATATATTTAAAAATTAAAACATAAAGAATAGAAATGTTCGACAAAAGCAGCTTAATTAGGATGATGTTGTTTTCATCCTTTTGGTTCTTTATTAAGGCAGGTCTCAAATTCTTGCTTTCTACTCCACTCCCTTGTCAGTCCTATATGAGATTTTTTTATTAAAAAAAAAAAAAAGTTACTTCTTGGATTAATTGCACTAATTCTAAATAAAGTTTAAACCTTATGTCTCCTCAAATCTCTATGGTTAAAAAAATTTTATACGTTCCTAGATATATTTTTTTTAAATTCAATTGATTATTACGTAATCTTTATCAAATTTAAATTGTTCATGCAATTATTGATGTGTTAGTAAAGATGAATTTATTTTAAAGGAAAGGCCAACAATAAAGTCCTTTAAATGCTTAAAAAAAAGATTTATTTTATTATACACTTATATTTCAGTTATAATGAACGGATAAAATTGTAAAATATTTATTCGACGTTTAAGATTGTAAATTAATAAATAATTTAAATGAAGAATGTGTTTACGCAAAAAGTAAATAAATAAAACTATAAAAGGATATGAGACTAGTACATCTGTCATGATTGAGACAGCAAGCTATAGTGGATTAGTGACAATGCACCTAGCCAGCTTTGCTGGATAGCTTAAAGAAATATTATTATTATTATTTTTGTTTTTGTTTTTTTAATACATAACTAATTTATTTATTCTTTTTATCTTCAATCTAAATCTGCATCCATAAAATTGTATAATATCTAGTTATTGACCACTAGAATATAGATTTAAAATTAAAATTATTTAACTCGTACAATATACATTTAAATTCAATCTCAAAAACAATATTTTCTTTAAATAATTGTCACCAAAATAATGTGCAAGATAAATTATTAATACATTTTTTAAAATTTAGTTTAATATACCAGTTAGTTCATTCTTTTTTAGAAATATATTATAAAATTCATTATATTTGGTTCCAATAACTAGAAAGACATTCTGTTACTTTTAAATAGAATATTCAGTTAATCAACTAAAAAAATACTAAAAATTACCCTTATTTTTTTTGATAAATTTTACATTTTGTTAATTTTAAAAAAATAATATTAAAAAATAATGACAAATTTGACATTTTGGTATAAAGTTGATATTAAATTTTTATATATATATTTTTGGTATTTTTTAAGACAAAAGAGAAAGGTAAATTTGGCATTTTGTTTATATATAATAGAAAAAAATTAATCGAATAACTATCTAGTGTATTAAATCAAACCTGAAAAATTTTATAATATATTTTTAAAAATAAAAAGGTCAACTATATTTCTAGATCCATTTGGCCTAACTATGAAGAAGATGCTCCTTAGGAAGAAATCCCACCTGGATATTAGAGGCATTTGGAAGCGGCCAAATCAGCTTCAAAATCGGATGAAGCAGGGCCATCTGATCATCAAAATGGGCCACCAAAGAAACTGTAAATAAGTTCAATGCCAAGCATTCAATCAATTTCTGGTGCTGGTGGTATTCCCCTCCTCGCATGGTGGAAAGGCATTTATGGTATCAGAGCCTCGTTTCGGATTACAGTGAGAATTACTGTATATGGTCAAAAACTCATGTTGGAAATTGAACTGATTCATTATAGAGGATTCCACCAGATTGACTTTAGTTGAGACTTTGTCTACCTTTGTTTCAATTCTTTTCAAAGTGGAATTCTGAGCAAAAGCATTTTTTGTTTGCCAGTTGAGAACAGATCTCCTACTAAAATCTCTTTAGGAAGTGCTGGTGGTATTCCCCTCCTGGCATGGTGGAAAGGCATTTATGGTATCAGAGCCTCGTTTCCAAAGATATCCTCTCTTATGGTGTTCCTTCAAGATGCCATGATTTTCTCCAAGTTTGATCTCAAATCAGATTTCTGGCAATTAGGAATAAAGGAAGAAGATAGATACAAAACAGTCTTCTGTATTCCCAATCATCATTGTCAGTGGACGGTTATGCCATTTGGATTAAATGTGGCCCCTTCTCTTTTTCAGAAGGTAATGACACGTATCTATGAACCAATTCTATCGTCTGCTTTGGTGTACATTGATGATATACTCTTATTTTCCAAAGATGAGACAGCACATCGCCAGCTTTTAAGAAAGTTTTTGGATCTCACTCATCAGCATGGAATCATGTTGTCTGAAAAGAAAATGATAATTGGAAAAGAAGAAATAGACTTTCTTGGCATTATCTTTAAAGACAAAAAATATCAGCCATGTCCTCACATAGGACAAGAATTATTGCAATTCACTGATGATGATCTGACTATAAAGCAGATTTGCCAATTTCTTGGTATAGTCAATTATGCCAAGAACTTTATTTCTTAGTGCACTCGACATACTTATCTTTTGCAACAGTTGCTAAAAAAAAATCCACCACCATGGACAGAAATGCAAAGCAAAGCTGTAAAGGAACTAAAAGATATCTACTCGAATCTTCCACCTTTACACATTTCCACTAATGGATAAAAGATAATTCAGACTGATGCAAATGATGAATATTAGGGGGCCATATTATTAGAAGAAAATGAGGGAATACGACAAATCTATGCATATGCCAGTGACAAGTTCAAAGAATCTGAATGCCATTATCATTATACATTCAAAGAAATCTTAGCTATGAAAAATGGTATTAAGAAATTTGAATTTCATCTGATTAGCCATGAATTCATTGTCATAATGGACTGTTCCTCTTTCCTGAAGATTCTTGAGTTCAAAGGAAAACATGTCTTGCATGCACAGTTACTAAGGTGGAGTGAATGGTTTTCTAAATACTCCTTTTCAGTTATAAAAGAAGATTAGAACCTCATACCTGATTTACTATCAAGGCCTATTGAAAAATCTAAACCTTTGCAATTAGTAACATCAGTTCAAAACATTCCTTTAATACTCATGGCGTCTCCTCCACCATCCTATGTGACAGATCAGAAATTTCCCTCTGGATGGACATTTTAATCATCAAATCTTCTTTTCATGGTCTTGTCAGAACTCATATGGGGTTTCTTCTTTTTCTTTTTCTTGGGAAAATCTTCACATTCTTCATAATAGGAGTCATGCAGACATTCTTCACACTGACAGTCTATATCTAACACCTTGTGTTCTTCTTGGTACATGGAATAGCAAGGTCTGCCATTGCCATCAAAGGCAGTGATCTGCAAACCTTCTTCAATCTTTACGGGCTGGATCATGAACTATGTTTACCCTAAAATATACAATAAATTTTAAGGTTGTCACACAAAATAATTTTTACATGGTTTTGTAATAAATAAAAAGAATTGTCATTGTTAGACTAGTGATTTTGTGACGGTTTTTTTAGTTGTGACTAAATTACAATAGTATAAATTGCAAATTTATATGTGCATTATATTATTACATTCACATTGAATATATTTAAGAGAAAAGTATAAAAAAAAAGTGACTTATGTTTTTGAGCTTTTTTAACTAGGATACACTTTATTTTTTATGACAAAAGGAGTTTGGTTTATTCCATTAGTAAAAAAAGTACATTCCTATAACAACATTAAATGATAATGATGTGATATCAAGATAGATATTATGTCATTCTAATGTGATGCTGATATGGATATCTATATCATCATTTACGTATACCTCACATTAGAACTAGATCAAAAAATATTAAGTCCTCACATTAGAACTAGATCAAAAAATATTAAGTTAACACCATATTTTTTTTTTTTTTTGCTAACAGAATAAATTATATATATTTTTTCTAACAGAATAAACTATATACCTTTTTATCACAAAAAAAAATGCATTTTAAGTTGAAAAATTGAGAAACCACATGTCACGTTTTTTTTTTTTTTTACTTTTTCCTGTATTTAAACATTATATATAATTAGATAGCAATTATCTAGGACCCTCTATCCATATTTTACTCAAACCCGGATATAAATATAACTATTCAAATCCATCCCAAAGTTCTAATAAGGTCATGCATTAGAGTTTAAATAGGTCAGATGGGCAAAACCTGAAACCAGTGCCACTCAGATTATGATTAAGATCTACAAAGCAGCAACAGAAATTTATGTAGTAGCTACTAAAAGTCTAGTTTTTTGGTTAAAAGCTACACATAAACTAAAAAAGCCAATTCATATATTTCAAAACAAAAAGTTACTGCATGTAAAATTAAAAAAGTACTTTGTGAAAAATCCCATAAAATTAATTTATGTATCAAGTGGGTGCAAGTTATATATGGTAATGGACAGTGGGGAAGAGATTGAGAAGCTGCAGGCACAATTATTAAGTTCCCATTGCTTCAATCCAAACTTAAAACCCAATGGGGCTATCTATCTTTATTAATTATGGCTACTGAATAGTAAAGCACACTAATTTATCAATATAAAATAGAAGAATTATTGTCAAGTCAAAATGAGGAATTACCAGTTCAAAGCACAAAGATCAAAGGAATATTAAGAGCACATGGGGGCCATATTGCCCAATGCCCACCCACCATATATTCCAAAATAGTTCCAGTAATAATTATATAGCCTAATTCATTATTTATATAAAAATATTAATATTTTAATATAAATTAAATAAAAAAAATTTACTATTTATTTTTTTTATATAATTTGATATAATACATTAATATTATCTAGTATTTCTTTTAAAATTTTCACTTATTGCAAACTATAAAAAATAGTACTATATATTATATTAAACTATATAAAATAAATTGTATAATTTTTAAACTGACATTTTATGTTAAACTATGTGAGCCCCGTGAAATAACAGAAATAGATAAATTGATAGTAAAAATGATAAAACACAAGTAGAATATATGGCATTTTTCAAATGGTTCACATCTCTCTCGAATTTCGACCAACATCATCGGTTGACAATGGGTAACTCCTATAAATCTATTGTTTTTTTTAATTATTAGTAAAATTTTAAAATAAATAATAGTAACACTGTAAATTAATTAACACCCCAAATTCCTATGTATTAGGACAGCGCCTCTTTTTCAAAAAAACAAGGACAACGCCTCTCTGTTTTACTTAATTTTCCGAGAAGGTAATAGGCTGAGGTTTCTGTGTCTACGCATGTGGTGGTGTTACACTCTCCCGACTGGCTACTGTCTCTTTTATCATGCATGGGACAGAATTTCCCAGGCTCACATTTTTATTATTAACCCTTATCATCTATCACTACCTACAATTTTGTACTGCCCTCACTCTGACATTTGAAAAATAAAAACAATTCTTTTAGAAAATAAAAAAAATCAAAATGGGTCTTCTTTGCCCATGAAAGGAATGAGACATTATTAAATATATTTTTTGAATATATAAATTTAATTATTACGTTTGAGCATCTAAAGATTGATTAGCTCATATCTTAACTATTTAATTAAAAATTTTATTTTGAATAATTTTACTATACTGTTCTTTGGTTCACTGAACATTTCCACTACAGAACTGAAAATGTGGATAAACAACATATTTAAATTCTTCAAATTGAAGAAGTCTAAATAGAAACCATTTGTTTCTCTTTATCACTTTTTTCAATGAATGAATGATTTTTTTTCCACAAAAAGATGAATAAGGATATATAAACCAAATATAAGCAAATCTCTAAAAAGGATATAAATTTTAATTTATTTTATTTTTTAAATTATCTATTAAAAGATAAATATTTCCTTGTAAATTTAAAGGTATTTTATACTTAGTATACTTGAATTCAAAATCTTTAATTAATGAAGAAAAAACTTTTAATATGTCATCATTGATAATTTAAGTTATTTTTAGTTTGCTAGGAAATTGTATACAATAGTTTAGGGTAGATGATATGTTTTTTTTTTATTATTGATAATATAGGAAAAAAATCACCATAACCGAAACTATGATAAAAAAAATTATTCTCTAGATCTAAGTATACCTGCTAGAGCAAGACAATAAAAAAATTATTCTCTAGATCTAAGTATGCCTGCTAGAGCAAGACAAGCTCTTGCCTCAAGCCAAAATAGAGGGGTAGATGATATGTTGGTTGCATGCGAATCATTTTGCAAATAATTCAAAGATGTCTATCCACACATATTTAACATACATATCCTACCCATTTTACATATGGATAGCAATTTTTCTCTGACCCATAGTATCCTATTCCAATCATGTCCTGAATGGGATGAATTTTTTCATTTAATATATGTTCCGCTCTAGCCTCGAAATTTTTTATATCGGAAATGGTATATACATTTTTCAATTCGATCTCTACCCTGGTAATTTTATTTATATTTATATATTATATATATATATTTATGCATATAATATTTATTTATATTTTAATATAATTAATAAATTTAAAAATAATAAAATAAGAATATAGCATTTATTTAAATTCAAAATATTTTTTATTTAAAAATTATATAATTAACTAATTAATCAAAATAATAAAAATAATTTTAAATATTAAAAAAATGTAAAATTCAGAAATCAGATCGGAGATCCCCATCCATGTCAGATGTGGAATGGAGACAAAAAAAATTTTCCTATCAAGGATCGGAGCTGAATTGGAGATGGGGAAGGAGTTTTCGGAATAAAAAAATCCATCCGGAACCCATCCCATTGTCATTTCTAATTTTTTATGATGGTTGGGGTATTAGTGTTTCCGCCAAGAGGTTTGAGACAGCCTCTCAGCGTCTCAACCAGCACCCACCCGAATCTCCTCGCCAACTATTGCAATTAAAGTGGCTGTTCCCCCATATTTTGAGGCTTTCCACCCACTTTAATTTGTTGTTTTGTACCATTCATTTTTTTTTTCTCTCTTCAAAATTTTTTTTTTGCCAAACTTTATTCTAAAAAATTTAAGGAAATTAAGGAGATATTAATTAAAATTTTCTTTAATTTTATTTTTTTATTATCACTACCAAAGTTGTAAAAATCGGTCTGGTTAATGAATCGAAAAAGACAGCTGATCACGAATTTAAATCGAATCAGGATCGAATCGGAGTCGAACCGATCTATATAAAATTCTTATAAAACATAATATTTAACATATTTTATACATAGTAAAATATAAAAATTATTTAAATTAAATATATTTCATACACAATAGTATGTTCAAAATATTAAATATTGAAATTCAAATTAATATATAAATATATTTATAAATATTTTTAAGTATAATAATATTAATATTTATATATGTTATTTTAAAAAATAAAATAATTTATTTATCTATATATTCTTTATATTTAAAAAATTTATAATAAATAATAATTTGTAAAAAATAATATTCAACATTCATTCATTTCTCAAGTAAAATATTTTATACTGAAATAACTAATTTTAAAAATAATTTATATGATAATTTTATCATGATATATATTAGTAATATAAATACAAATATGTAAAATTCAAATTTAATAAATATATATATTTTAAAATAATGTTAATACTTTTATAAAAATTAAATTAATGCATAGTTATATATTGAATTATTAATAATATAATACATAATCATGTATTGATAATAAATATTTATAATTCAAAACATAAAATAATTTTAAGAATTATTTATTTATCATAGTTTTACTTTTATAATAAAAATATAAAAAACAAAATATTGATTTTATATAAATATTTTTTCAATAATATGAATAATTTTATAAATAGTTAATATTATGTAAATCTAGATAAGTTCATTTATAAATAAAACTAATATAAAAAAATGATTTTTTTAACCACATATCACAAGAGGTTTGATAGTAAAAGCTTGAGAATTACATTTTAAGACCCGAGTTCAATTTATATTAAAAGTAATATTTTTTAGTGAATTTACAATTCACAAAACCGGAAAAACCAGTCAAAATCAGTCGTGTCAACCAATTCACAGTTGAACCAGCCGGTTTACTAGTTTTTGGGGAGTTCTAAAGACCTTCCAGTTCTTTACCTCAAAACCGCATAGCCAAGTGGCCGATTTTCTATTTTTCCAGTTGAACCGATTGAGCCGGACCGGTTTTACAACAATGATCACCACTACATTAATATATTCTTATCTTTCCTTCTAAAAAAAACTTATTTCCCCTTTCCATCTATCCGAACAATAATTCATATTCCTTTTTTGAAAATATAGTTAATTATTAGTCTTTATTAAATGAAAAGAAAATTTATCCTGTAAGAGAGTGTTAATGAGTTAGTATGAGATTATTTCCACTTTGAGACCTTGATATACAATTACTTTAAAATTTTTGAATGAGTATTTTATCGCATTTTGGAATTTTATCTAATACACTCTAAATCAGTGAGACTAATTCAGATACTTAATTAAAAATTTAAAAAGAAAATTTATCTATCTCAACAATGATCCATCTTTTCTAAGTATAGTTACTAGCTAGTAATTTTTAGTATTATTCTATTTAACGTATTTTATTATCAATAACTGCAATCACATGAAAAATGAGTGTTAGAGTGTTGAAAAATAAAAAATTTTCGTAGCATTTCTTTTTAATCGATGAGTAAATGATAATGTAGCCAATTATAAATATTTTTTCTAAAGTGGAGTTTTTTCAATTAACTTTTTTTGTTTAATAATTGTGATTATAATCTTAAAGGATACTTAAAAGTGGAATAGATATTAATGTTACACGTAAATTAAATATTTTTATTGTTTGGGACTTTAACTATTCGGTATATAATCCAATTTATTTTGTATTATATTGTTCGTTCTATATTTAAATATTAATATTTTAATATAGATTTATCAATACGAATAGATGAACTTATTCATGATCAATATTTTGGAGAAAAATTCAAAAAACTTATATGTGATTTCACGTTTTTAAAATTTCAAGTATGAGATTTTTTCGGGCAAAAAAAGTGTCTTTAGTAAATTTATTATTTTTTACCATAATAATATTAAAAAAACACTTAACTCATACCAATGTGTAACAAAATAGGCATATATTCAGTGTATTTGAAATTGCTAAAGATTACATATAACCACAAATTTAGCATTTTCTAATATTATTATAAAAAAAATTAAAATTTACTAATATCACAAATCACAATATTCTTTTTTATCTGGAAAAACTTCATACTTAAAATTAAGCTGTGGAACAAGCTCAGATTGTGGCCCGATAGGGGAAGGTTCCCTTTGAACTGTGAAAAATTAAAAAATTAAAAATTAAATTTTCAAAAATCTTACATGTAGTTTTATGTTTTTTCAATTTCAAGTATGATGTTTTTTCGGATAAAAACAAGTCTTATGGCTTGTATCTTTAGTAAATTTATATTTTTTTTACCATAATAATGGTAAAAACCGCTTAACTGATACCGATGTGTGATGAAATATTCACATGTTCAATATATTTGAAATTGTATAAGATTACATATAAGCATCAACTTAATGTTTTCTAATATTATTATAACAAAAAAAATAAATAAATTTACTAACATCTCAAACTAATAGACCTTTTTTAATCCGAAAAAACTTCATACTTAAAATTAAGCCATGGAACTAGCCCAAGATGGCCCGTGGAACCGGCACGATTCAATTCGAATAGATCAAGATAGGTTCTGGACCCAGTTCAAACAGTGACCCTTTGAATTGGTGAAAAATAAAAAAATAAAAAAAATAAATATGGTGCCCCTGCCATCTACCCTCCTATGCCCCTCCATTCCTTGTCCCTTCTCCCACCCGTTGTCTCTCAACACCTAACTCTTTTATTTTATTTTTTATTTTATTTATTTAAAATTTATAATATATAATAAAATTTTAAAATAACTAAAACACCAAAATACCGCCACATTTTTTTCTTTTAAATTTTACAAAACTTACTCTATAAATTCCTTAATTCATTTCAATTTAAATACATCAAATTTTCTCTTAACAATTCTATATCAAATTCTCTCAATCTTAACTCTCTTTAATTATTCACTAATTATACTCTCAATTATTTTTTCTCTTTTAAATTCTCTTTAATTAGCTCTCAATTATTTTCTCTCTTAAATTCTCTCTAATTACACTCTTAATTATTATTTTTTCTTTGTAAATTTCAAAAAATGATAAGCAACAGTGGAAGAAACAATTTTTATAGTAACAATCTTTTTATCAATATGGAAAATTATGACAATATTGTGAATGTATAGGAGGAGGTGCCGCATGAATATGCCGCTCAAAAAAGCCAAAGAATAAAGGGTGATACTGATAATGTGACAAGTATGGATCAAAGGTTGGAAATAAAAATCCGTTCCTCTGACATTTTTTAAATTCATTTCAAAAAAATAATGACTCACTTGATATTGTATGCAACTATTGTATAGAAACTTACAAATTTAAAGCCGGATGCGGATATGACACTTTTCATAGACATTTATAAAATGAACATATAGTTCAACTTGACATGGGGAAAAAACAAATTCAAATTTTCGAGTTTACATGTCCGTCTTCTAGTTCTCAATTATTTTAATATAATACTGAAAAAATTAAGAAAAAATTGGCTAAAATGATAATCATAAAACATTTATTTTTTAGTATTAGAGAAAAAGTTGATTTAATTAATTATTTTCAAAATGCATTAAATCTTGCTGCTAAACTATTCCTGCAAATACACTTAAACGTGCTTTACTTAATTAATATGTATAGAGAAAATAAAAAAAAATTATGTAAAAAATTTATGCCTTTGAATGAACATATTACAATTTGGAGTGATATATCATGTCATTAGATTGATAATTGGTAAAAATTGCAAAAAAGATTATCATTTGCATTTAGAGCTTTTGATGAAAGACACACCTCAGATAATTATACTATATATAAAAGTAGAAATATGAGACAAACAAATTTATCAAAAAGCCATTCTAATTGTATTAGTTAATTAAATTAATTTTATCATTTAATAATTTAATTTATTAGTGAATTGTATTAATAATTTACTATTAGAAATTCAATTCTATTAAGACTAGACAATTATATTTTATATATAAAAAAACATATAATTAATATTAAAAAGGAAAAAATAATAATTTAATAAAAAATATTAGAAAAAAATAGTAAAAAAATATAATGAATAAGATAATTTGTATACAATAAATAAATTAACAATCACAATAAATCAATCATCTCATTGTAATTTTTTATATAGTATTATATAAGAATAAAAAAAAAAAAAAAAAAGCTTTCTAAACAAACATGCCATTGTGAGATACTAGCAGCTATCAACTCATCAATACGACTGTCAGCCTCTTAGTTACTAAACTCAACTTTTGTGCATTGATCATATGTCCAAATTTACTATTAGATGACAGCTAAATTCTAAAACAGAGAATATTAGATACGGAAAGCTTATGACTACGATCATATAAATATGAAAGATTTAGAAACTAATAGTTTGAGAAAATTAGAAGATTATTTTATTTCTTCACAAATTCTAATTATGAACGACTAAATAACTCCCTTATATAGAAGTTTAATACAATAACATAGGCTACTTTATAACTCACAATTCCACTAATTGAGAACAACAATACACAAACGGATAAGACTTCATTTCCATATAAATTTAATATTAATATTATTCTAAGTTGATTTAGTTTTTGTTTTATTTTATAAAATATTTAAAATAATATTTATATTATTTTAAATATTTTTCAATTAACATATTAAACAATTAAATCATTTTATTTTATTACTTATTAAATTAATTAACTTAAATATTAATAAGCAATAAAATAATTGAATAACTTAATAAATAACAAAAAAAATATGTTATAAGTAATGAACATACATAAATAATTAAGTTCAAAATGATAACCAATTATATTCAAAACGATGAATAATTAAGTTCAAAATGATGTATAATTAAAATATAAAATTGAATTTATAAGTGATCAATATGCAATGAACAATTAAGTTTAAAACGATAAACAATCAAGTTCAGAATTATGAATAATTAAGTTCAAAACATTATTTATAAGCAGTTTCATATTTTATAAGGACATCCCCAAGTATTTGTCATGAAAATGACAAAAGATCTAAGATTTCTATAAGACATTCAAAATTGTTGGAATACAAATATAAAGAATTATTCTAAGATTTCTATAAGACATTCAAATTTGATAGAATACAAATATAAAGAATTATTGCACATACTTATATCAACTAATATGCCGCAAATTAATTTATATCGACAATATTGTAATGTTTGTAAAAATATTTTAGAAATTTTTAATCTCAATGTACTAATATTATTAATGTATTTAAATAGTATATAAATGATGTTGTTTTATATGATGTTATTTTTGCCATGAAAAGTAAATGGTTAACTTATTTTAAATATATTCATGTAATTAATCTTGAATGTTAGTGTTTTTAATCCTAGATGTAGAATTAAGATATTAATTGAATATTTGTAAAATTATTATGAATATCATGATACAAATGATGTTAATATTGAAGTAATAATAAATAAAATTATAAAGAATACTAGTGAACTATTTAATGAATTTAGTAATTTGTATAATATTTTTTCTTCAACAAATATTTTTTTTGGTCAAAATGAGATTGAATCGAAAAGGGTGAGAATGAGTTATTATTTGACATTGGAAAGTCATAAAAATTCTCAATCATCCACTAGATAGGTCACTTGATTAATGGTAAAAGAATTATATTGACTTTGATTTCTCTAAACTCTAGGAGAATATATAGACAACTTAATTAATAATAAAAAATTAAGTTGAAGCCAAATTATTAATATTTTTTAATTAAAAAATAAAAAATAAAATTAAGTTAATTCTTATTTAGAATGAAAATATTAATTTAATTTAGTTTAATTTATTATAGTCCAATTAATTTTTTTAAAATTTATTACTTCTTAAAAAATTTTCGAACTTAAAAATTTTTTCTAACTTAAAATTTTATTACTTTTCATTTTTTTTTCTAACTTAAATTTGTTCTCAATTTATAAATAAATTACTAATAAGACAAATTAAAATTCAATTTTCAAAAGTAATAAATTATAAAAGTATAAAACTAAACATTCATCAATATTTTATTACAAATTGAACAGAAAGTAGTCTGAGTAACATTTTTTAATATATAATATAAGCAGAGGACCATAATGCATAGAAAACTACAATAGAGTGTGGGAATTTGGACAAAAAGGAAAAGACGCAACACAAGATGATAAACAAAAGGTCTGTGCAGTAAAATTGATATATTCCCTTTTGCTAATTCGGTAATAATTAAGATTTCAGAGATAATTTATTAAATACTAATTTTTAAGAAAAGTAAAAAAAAAAAAAAAAGAATGAAAAGTCAAAGACTTGAAGTCCGTGCAGACATAAGTGTCCAGTCTGAGAATAGGAACGTGAGATTTTAGTATCTGTCTTAAAGATATTTCTTTCGCTCCAAATCTTCGAGTGAGTGAGTCGCAGATTAAATATAAAGTCCAACTCCCAATGACATAACTACCCCTTTCCCAACTTTTGCTTGCTTATTGGATTTTGAGATTTTTGTTTTTTATTAAGGAGTCTCGATAGCGAAACGTGAACTGAGGCTCCTGTGCTGTTGGGACCCTTTGTCCCGGCTGGATTTTGAGATTTTACTAAATTTATTGTTATTTACTTAGGCTTTTAGGCTTTGTAGCTGGTAATTTAGTTTTAAATTAATAAATTAATAATAATTAATAATTTATCTGATTTAATTAATCGTGTTCAATAAAATTAACTGAAAATATGGTTAAAAAAACATAAAAATATATATTTATATTAATAAAAAATATATTTATCTACCCAATACAAATGAATTATATGATATATATACATATTATATATTATAAAAATAACATTAATACGTATCTTACTATAATAAATATATCTATATTTTACTATTATATATATATATATATACATATTATATAATTTAATAATTATATTATTCTTACAATGTGTCCTTTTATAGAAAAGTATAATAGTATAAAGGGAAAAAAAAAATAAGTGATTAGTTTTTTTTCTGAATGCTAGTTCTATTAACTTATTTTTTTAGAGATTATATTATCGTTTTTTTCTAAATAAATTACTTTTTTTCAAACACTGATTATTGGTAAAATATAATCTAGTTTAATATTACTAAATAATGCATTAAAAAAATTTATATCTATATATTTATTGATCTTAAAGGATTTTAAAGACGTAGGAAAATATAAAATTTAATTTTTTTTATCAAAAATTATGTTTCAAAGTTAAAGTAATCAATTTTATTTTTTTTAATTTTTAAACTTGTTGTAAAATTGATTGTATATGTTTAATTAATAATAAATTTTTAATATTTTAATACAAAGAATAAAATTGAAAATTAATTGTTAAAATCTATAAATTGTGACATTGAACCAAATATTAGTATAAAAAAAATTAGATCATCAATTTATAAATTTTATAGTCAAATTTAATGATAAAAATTCATAAAATTTATGAATTTCAAAATCTATAAAAAATATATCAATCCAAAAGATGCCTTAACCTTTTTCTTATTTTTTTAAGAAAAACAAATTGCAATACAAGTTTTTTACCTATTTTTTAATTTTATTTTTTTAAATTTTAATTAGATTAATTACTAATATAAAATGGAAGAAGCCAAATTGGGTTGTGGAATTGAATGATTTTTTTTCCTTTTTTAAATAATTGAACGATATATTGTTGTTAACTTAGAATTCAGTGAGGAAGTCTTAATTTGTGGAATACATATATATAATATGAATTTAGGGGATAATGATTGCTTTTTTTTTTTTCCTTTTAATGAAAATGGGATAATAATTGCTAATGATAGTATTAAGCATTAAATTTTACTTTTATTTTAAAATAGTTGATATTTCATAATTATCTATAATCATCAATCATTTTTATTTAAAGTTATTTTCCATATATAACAATTTATTTAAAATTTCTTCTTCCATATACAAATAATTAATTATTTATTATTATTATTATTTTATAAATTAATATATATATATATATATAATTGTTTAAATTAGGAATAATTTTAAAAAATAAATTGAATTTTTAAAATTGTATCAAAATTAAATTGTACTTTTAATTTTTTCATTTAAATATATAAATTTTTAAGACTTTATTAATTTATGAATTTTGGTAAAATTCTACTGACATTACATAAAATTCAAATGAAATTAAAAAGATTTTGTTGACTAGAAAGCTGAATAATTTTAAAAACTTTAAAATACTATTGTTTTTATTTTTTATAAAGTTTTATTATCTAAATATTTCCAACGAAAACTCTACTTACAATAAATTTTTTTATTTCTTCTTACTCTTATGACTAGACAATTCATAAGTACGATATCTACGTGTATTATTTTTGAAATTTAAAGATAGATTTATATTTTAAAATTTTAGAAAAAATAAAAATAATGACATTTTAAAGTTTTTAATATGACTTAACTTCCTAGTTAACATAACTGTTTTAATATGACCGAATTTTTATGCCATATTAGTTGATTTTTGCCTAAAATTTATAAATTAATAAAATTTTAAAAATTTGTATATTTAAATAAAAAAATAAAAAATGCAATTTAATTTTAATATAATCTTTATTTTTGACAATTATCTCTTTAAATTATAATACAAGTATATAATAAAAGGATTACATAATACTATCAATAAATTATTTATTTTTTATTATATATAGTAAAGTTAATAAATTTATAACTTTCAAATATTATTTAACATAATTTTCGATCTGGATATCCCAAAAATTTTAAATCAATTGTAAATAAAGGTCAATAATATAATTCAGTTCTCTCATAATAAAAATTGTGAATATTATTTTCTCGATATTTTGGCCTAATTGGGAAAGAACTAAAATTCATTCAGTCTTACAATCTCCTATATTATTGAATTAGGAAAAAAAAAAAAAAATCGGTTATATTTCTGTTCATGAGATTTACCGGTTTTTTCCAGTTGAATCCAATTTTTTAATTGAATCAGTTAATAAACTATCGGTTCGTAGCTTAATTGGACTGACCGGTCGGACCGATCTGGTTTAAAAAACTTTGAAAGGAAGGTGAAAGAGGAAAAAGCAAACAAAAAAAAAAGGTAAAATATATAAGAAACCCCGAGGAGGGAAAGTATCTAAAAAAGGGCTCATCAAGCCGAGCCGACAAGGAGCTAGCCGCAGTAAATACAAGAGCCAAAACAGTAAAAAAGTAAATTGGAGTAACGGAAAAAATGGGGATGACGGGAGCTAATTAACGGAGGAAAATTGTCAATTAGCCTGTAAACAGACCTTTGGTAGCGAGGAAGGATGGAATCTTTTTAGCTGTACGGTTTTTTGGGGTTTGATGACGGGACCCACATTAACAGTACTTTCCCGACCCCACCCTCCACTCCTCATTATTATCACCTCTCCTTGCGTTTCCGTAGTATTATACACACTCAATCTCTACCGTATATT
Organism: Balakata baccata; assembly: GCA_949630135.1. Classification (NCBI taxonomy): domain Eukaryota; kingdom Viridiplantae; phylum Streptophyta; class Magnoliopsida; order Malpighiales; family Euphorbiaceae; genus Balakata; species Balakata baccata. Next base: position 54,398 of record CATIWF010234507.1, read on the forward strand.
TTTCAATGCTGTAAAAACAGTTTCAAGTTTTGGCCGTACACGTGTCTTGTTGCATTTCAGATATGGGTTACATAATTTCTTCTTCCTAAATGCCAATTTTCTGGTCAAATAATTTTATTTTTAGAATCTTGGAAATATAAAATTATATTCACAGCTTGTAATTCATAACGTGACAATAATAATTTTTTTTAAAAAGAAGCCTTAAAACTAATGATAATTATAGTAACTCATCTTCTAATTTTGTATATATATAAAATTATCATTATAGTTTTAATCTTGTGAATAATATGAAAATTATGATTTATTGTATGTGTAAATTGAGATTGACACCAAAAATATACTTCTTGAAATGTAAATTTCATATTTTCAATACTTCAAAAATTAGAATCTGAAAAATAATCTATGGCACGAACATCTTTTAATTATTTTGGACGTAATAAGAAAGACATAAGAGTTGAAGAAGAATAACATTATATTCTTTTATAAAATTATTGAGGGAGAAATTATCTTCTAAAATAACTTCAGTTTTTATATTATTCCATATCCATCAAAACTAACCGTATAACCAGTTAAAATATCAAATCCCATAATATTAATAGAATAATGATACAGATAAAATATAGATTATTATATAAATTAATCCTCTTTAATCACAGTTATAATTATTAGTATTACAATTACAATAATCATATCATATATTTACATTAAAAAAATTATATATATAAAACTTTGAACTGTGATTGAAAGAGATTGCAGGGCAATAATTATATGTTCGAGTAGCGACGATAACAGTACGGGTTCATAATGCTTAATTCGAATCCGTTTAAACCCTAATAAATAATTCTATTAAGATTTTGAGACAGATACAGATAGAGATATTCGAATACCCGCTACCCGATAAATCCGATTATATGTATATATATATATATTTTATTGTAATTTATTGAATGTAATGATATAATTAATTATTTTTTATATATTGTTGAATTAAAAATGTAATTGAAGTTGAAATTTTGAAATATAATTTTTTTATCATAATGTAGAATATTTAAATTTTTTTATTTTAATAATATTTTTATACGATTTGATGAATTATTTTAATTTAAATATGTTGAATTTTTATTTTGTTTCTTTTATTTAATTTTGTAGTAATTTATAATAGATTATTTGTATATTTTTATTAATTTTTAATTATTTATTTAGTTTAAATTTTATTTTATTTTAAATTTTTTAATGATAAATGGATAACTAAATGGATTCAGTTAATTAAATAGGTAATAGTAATCGAGTTTAGAACGAGTAAGAATAAATATATAGATAATTGAATTTGGATATAATATTTTTTACGGATATTTTATTCGTTGTCGTCTCAATATTCGAGCTATCAATTCATTTAATTTAGAAGAAATTTAGAATTATTGTTGAATTTAAAAAAAAAAGGGCCGGTTTCAATTTTTTTTAATTTAATTAATTAAATTTTTCTCAAATTTATTTACACAAAAAATATTTTTTATAAAATTTTTAAAAAAAATATTTTTTCAAATGTAATACCAATCCATTAAATACCATTTATTTCGGATGTTGAGCAACTACCTCCCTAATTTTACATGAATAATCCAAATATAAATTTATAAAAATAGTCTTACATATTATCCGGACGTCTTATCAAAATTGATGGAAAATTTGATATGATAGTCAAAAAAGAGTATTTTTATAATTTAATACCTAATCATAATTTACTAAATGTCAATATCTTTTTGATTGAGAACTGTCAATCTCAAAGGGATCATTATAAAGGTGAATTGAATTGAAAAAAAAAAAACACTCTCCATTCTCTACATTCTGGTAAATAAATGAATGGGCCAATTGCTCTATCTCTTTGTTAATATATATAAGGAAATTTTATAAAAATAAAAAACTATTTACAAAAATATCGATGGTTAAAGTTTTTTTAATAGTACCGAAAACTGAAATTCATTTCAATAATAACCAGATAATATATTTTTGGAATATATTTAATATATCTTTCGTATATTTTGGTTCAATTTTTATAAAATAAAAAAGAACACAAGAAGAAGATTAAGAAGAATTAAATCATTAAAAAAAATAATATAATTGAATCCAAATTCAAAGTATCACAATTTCTAAAACTAGCATTATTCAATTCATTGTTAAATATTAGGTATACCTTGAATATACAATAGGAATATTTTGAAAATTTATTAGATATATCTTGTAAATATCTTGGTTCATTTTTAACCAAACACAGAATGAAAAAGAATATCTTTGCAGAACCTTGGTTGAAATCATCAAAAAGAAAAGGAAGAAAAAGAATATAATTGAATCCAAATTAAAAGTATTATAAATTCTCAAACTAACAATATTTACACACATTGAGTATCAAATTCAATTCATTGTTGAGCACTGGATATATCATTTAAAGTACCTTTGGTATGCCATGAGAATACATTTGGAATATCCTGAAAATATATCCAAGATACTGTGGTTCAATTTTTTATAAATATATTGAGAATACTTTTGATATATATTTTTGAAATAAATTGAGAATTCCTTACAAATTTTATAGAAGAAATTCTTTTGAAATACCTAGAGAATTCCTTGAGTACATTTCTAAAATATATTAGATATATCTCTCGGAATATATTGGTTCAATTTTTCATAAAAAATAACAAAAGTATAAGAATAATTGAATAATTAATAAATTGTTAAAGTGATGTTTGACATATTCAAAACAACAGTAACACAAATCTTCGTATAAGCACAACAATGGTATTTAGTAGATTCGAAAGTCATACATCGAGAATATTGTAATAGTGTCAAAGAATTTTGATGATGAATCATTAAATTCAGTTAATCTATTCAAACTCATTCAGTTCATAGCAAAAATCTTAATCCTCTTGCTGGAATTATGATGTCATCGCCGGATGTTTGGTAATCGTGTCAGAGTCTAATAGACTTATCTCTAAAGCATCCTAATATGGAAGTCGTCAAATTTATAAACTTTACCATGAAGCCATAAAAAAGAGATTAAGAGAAGAAACCATCAATAATTTTAAAAAGAAAAATTAAAACATCAATTCGTTGAAAATAAAAATTAAAATAAACAATCAATAATTTTAAAAAGAAAACTAAAAACATGGTAAAAGGCCAATTTTTTTTTTTTCCATATATAATACTTATTGTTGCATGCAATTAATTAGATGGTAAAAGCTAAGCCTTCCCTTTCTCCCTTGGTGGGTTCCAACTTCCGAATTTGACTTTTATAAATTTCAGGTGAAAAATCTCAAATGCCATATTCAACAATCAACATCCACATAAATTAATTTGCGCAACAATCTTAGACATTTCAATGAAAAAATAAAAAAAGACAGAGAAAAGAAAACAAAGTTAAAGTTCATATGAATAGTCCAACACTAGAATCATTACTTAGTTCTTAGAAAAACGTGGGTTCATGCTTAATTAATTAAAAAATGATGCTAATGTAATGATTACGATTTTGCATGTGAATATATATATATATAAAAGGGAAAACATTATTTATTCCTACGCTTTTTGTTTTAGTTAATATAAAATATTTATATTTTTAATACAATTTGAATAAAATAAATGAATAAATAGGGTATAAATATTTTATGTTAGTTTAAAAAAAAAAGTAATATTTTTTTATATAAAAAAAAGAAAAAAAGGTTAATTAAAAAGAGGAAATAGACAACTACACAGTGTGTGAATAAGCAAGCCATCATGGAGGCACAAGCGACATACAAACAGTAACAAAGGCGGATGGACCCATAGTTTCAATTATAATGCTGAGAAGGGAAGCTAACACTGAAAAAGGAATAGTACTTCCAGGATAGTATTTTCCACCGTATATTCTAATATAAAAATAATATATATTTATTTATAAAATTTTATTATTATTTTTTATGTAATAGTCTAGATAATAAGATATTTATTCAATACAATTAATGAGCGTTCAAATGAAGTATATGTGCATCCAACGAGTTTTTATATTGACGTACGGTGTATAGTAGACATACTTCCAAAAAAAAAAATACTATTATTTTTACAATAAAAACTAAAACTTTTTATATAAAAAAAGTATATCTTCTTTATATTAAAAGTGTACGATAAAAAATATAGAAAAAAATATTAGTAGCATTAATGTTTTTTTTTTATACATAATATATTGAATCCATAACTTTTCAGTTTTATCATAAATATTTTATAATAGATGTATCAATAATTAAGCTTTGATATTCATTTTAGACCTTTGTTTATTTTGGTAAAACATCTCTTTCAATCACAATTTGAATGTGCAAATCAAAGATGGTTACTGTTTTGATGATTTTTGAATTTATTTATAAATCAATCGAATGGTAAAATAAGCAAAATTCATAGTTTGGTTTGTATACCAAATACTGAATTTTTGTAATTAAGTTTTTGCGTTTTTATTTGGTAACATTCAAATCTGTATTATTACTTTAAGATCTATCGAATCATTTTTAAAAATTAAAATAAGGTTTAATTTTGGGATAACGCATCCAAGTCTACGGCATAAAGCAATGAAAAGAGACGCAACGCATGGTAAATTATATTATGGGTCTCGGTCCGTTTTTTATCATATTATAATATGAATCTCTGATCTATATCTGTGCAGATATAAATTATATTTGTATAAATATATATTATATTTGTACAAATTTAGGTTATTTCTGCACGGACATAGACCGGTAGTCTATATTACAATATAATCAGGGTCTATAATATAAAAATTGACAACATGCTGGCGATGATGGAGAATACCATTCAAGTCCAAGTTTCTCGGGCTGAAAATTGAGCACAATCTTTCCATTGTTAATGCCAATGGGCTAACCAATTTAACAACTTTGGATCACATTTTCTGAGCCCATAGTTGCAGGTGAGTAAGACCACCACGATTCCATGTTTTAGTTGGAAAAAATAACTAATAAATATGTCAAATAAAAAAGACCAACCCAAAAAAATAAGTAAGATTTTTGTCTGCACTCTAATTCTAAATAATTTCAATATACTATATGTAGTTGATACCAATTGATGGTGCTACTCAACTCTAGAGAGAGGATCCAATTTCTCTATATGACTGCCGCTAGCAGGTTCTACCTATGTACAACCCATCTACCTCTTGGAAACAATCTATGCAGGCAACCCTTTTCTAACCAGTTCTTGAGGCCTTCATTGTATTGTTGGATGTTGAGGATGAATCATATTCATAAAATGCATTAGAAAATTAAAATTTTCAAAACTCGGTTAATAGGAATTTACTTGTACCATTAAAACTAATTGGTGAAATACATAGTTAGAAATTAATACCTTTTAATTTCTTGACTTGTTCTTCAATTTTTCATCTTGTCGGTTGTCGCAAGTCACAACAATCCAAATGAATGTATCTTTAACGATATCCATGCGAAGATCGAAGAATAAAACTTTTAGGGAGATGACTTGAACAATTTTTATGTGCTAGCAAAAAAATTGATCTTTTGAGAAAAAATGAAATTAAAATACTTTAATTATTTTTTTGGCTCCATCTTATTTTCTGCTAAAAAATAATATTTATATGTATCTCATTTTTGCCTAAAGTCTTAGAGTCTCATTATAATCCAAATTTGATTTAAAAATCAAAGTGACATAAAAATAAGAGGATTATGGGGGAAGTTGGCCAAATTCCACTCAACTTATGTTGCCAGCAGCATGTAGCTGCATGCTGGGTAGGCCCGTGACCCCCCCCCCCCCCCACCCAAAGTGATTTTTCAGGATTTTTTCGTGATTCCATCATGGTCCGACCCCAAATATTCTTTTCTCAAATTTGGATTCTATCTAAGACCATTTTATTTATTTTTTACACCTCCAATGCGTGTGATCCATTAGGTTCCCAGTTATGTTGGCCACCCAAATTAACAATTAATTCGAGCAAGTCATGAGCGGTATCTAGCAATACATCATGACCCCCAATTGACTGGAAAGTTAGTAGTTTGACTATGAACCTTTCCATAGGCAACAATATATGCAATTTGTCCTTTCACCATCCTATATCCCACTCGGTTCAGAGCATGGACTATGTGTTAGCTCCCGCTGACTGACTGCATCATACTTAGCTCAAGTGATGTTATATCTTGTCACTGAGACTCATTACTCAATTAGACATATCACCGATGACCATCTTCATGACATTTCTACTTTGGCCAGAGATTCCCGAGTAATGATCTCAACAAAAGGCCGTTGGTATATTCTCCCTCAATCAGGAGCTGTGAATCCTCTATTGGTTACCCAATTACTTTCGAATACCTCAAGCTATACCCAATCAACACCTTATGAGTGACCTCTATGAGACAATAAGGAATGGCGTCAAAGCACAAAATCAGTATCCAAGATATCATTGAGTACCTCAAGTCTAAGGATACTTACACCATTGCTATGATGAAGCTATCATTGACATTTAAATAGATAATCCATATGATTGTCTCATAGCAGGTTATCTAATATACTTTACTACTCTTAGCAAGCATCCATATGTTAACTCTGAACATCTTATCCTCATAGCTTATAAGATCTACTACTTGATCCAATCAAGGAGTATAACATATGCTAGTCTATCCGGATCAACGATGAGTCTTGTTGACCCTATGACTAGGGATAATTTAGATACTAACATAATTACACATGATATGAATCTCATTATTGTAATCCCATCATGATTTTCTTCATGCTATGTTTCATATCATGGACTTTCATTAATCTGTTTAACATCTATATTAATTCATATGCAAATGAATACTAATATAATGAAAGAATGCCTTTATGAATGTGTATACTGAGTGCTTAAAGAGATTGCCTTTTGGGTATATCTCTAACATGTATTGCCTATTAGATGATATATTCTATACCTTTTCTTGAGTTTTTTCCAATCTTCATCGCTCATCTTTCCTCTTCTCCTTTCCATTCAATACTTTTACAGAACCTTGTTAAACTAGGAGATCCTTCATCCTTCTTTGCTAAAGAGTGCTCGACATGCTTATTGAAAGTTGGAAGTAGCCAATAAGCATGTCAAATAAAAAAGACCAAGCCAAGAAAATAAGAGAGCATATAAGATTTACGTGGTTCGGCCCTTGATTGCATACGTCCACAGAGAGTAACTGATTTTTCACTATATTAGAAAATAAACAATGACATTACAATAAAATTATATCTCTCTCTCATATAAGCTGGAAAAATAACTCTTCTGTAGAACCCTTAGAGAAAATTTTTAAAGCTTTTAAAGGTATTTCTCAAAACCCTCCCTTGAATGTTTTTCCACAACCAAGAATATCCAAGCAAAAACTTAAATTTGCAGTTTCCAAATTGCTCTTATATTTACTTCCTTGACTTCACTCCTTAATGTCTTGAACTTGCCTATATTTATAGACATCTTAAACTTGTCAATCAAGAAAAGAATACCATTCCAATTAGGAATACCTTTTCTTATCCAATTTTAATTATTTATCCTAATCCAAATCCAACTTCGATTCTCACAATTCAAAGCTCAAATCCCAACAGTTTTATGTATATGAAATTAATAAATGTAAAAGAAAAAAAATCATTTCAATTTCTTATAGCTTTATAAAAAGAAAAATCGTAGGGGATGTATATGCAACAAAATTTCTTGTGCAATAAGGGTAACCTTTCCCTATTCTTCCATCTTTCATGCAATTAAAAAGGAAAAATCGGTCCAGGACACTATATCCTAGCGGTATAAAGGAGTTATACTCTTTCCAACCGTCTCGAGTTCGAGACTCTATAAACATTAAAAAAAGAAGAAGAAAAAATCAGTGCCTAGAATATGTGTCCTAGTGGCATACAAGGCTTAACTATTCATAAATAGTCTCAGGGTGTTAGTATAGCTTATTATCAATAAATTGCTCATTATGCTGTAAAAATGCAATTAAAATTATTATCCAATTACCACCTCAGGAGAATTAATATAGATTGTGGAATACAATGCATATATAAAAGTAGAGATTTTTATTTTGAGAACTTAGTTCAAGGGTGTTGGTAAGATGGTGCACCAAGAAGAAACGAGAGAGAGAGAGAGATAGGGGGTGGGGGTTGAATTGGTGGCAAATAGAAATTTTAGGTTTAATGGATTTCTTTGATTGTTTGAGCAATATGCAAATAAAACATAGAAAATAAAAGAGCAAGAGAAGATTACACACAAGGATTTATAGAGGTTTGAGTGTTAACTAACCCTAGTCCTCTCCCCAACCGCAATTGGAAGTTCTACTATCTCAACTTGAGATTATAAGAGAGTTTCTTAGCTAACTTATAACTAGAAAATTTTCCTAGCTCACCCACAACTAAATGTTTTCTCAAGGCTCACACCGAATCCAAATCTTTTGTATTTTAATGGCTCACACAATAATTAATTCTTTATATTTTGAACAAGCTCACACATAACCCAAACAAGAGTTTTTTTCACTAGGATCACTTTTACAACTTATACCCAAGTGTTTAAGGTTAACACTTAAACCTTTTTTACAATAGAGATGAGAAATAAAATTATAAGAGTTTTGGTACATTTAAAATAAGCTCTTATGTTCTAAGACCTTTTGGAGGTCTATTTATAATGTTTACCTTCCAATTAGCCATTACGTATGGTACCAAAATTATTTATAACGTTTAAAAGATGATTAACTAAAAGTTATCTGATAGAGACAGTTTTCTAGTCGAAAAATTCATATATTTGTTGGAGCCTTACATGTGGTAGCCTTAGATTTGTCATTTTCTTCAACGACTAGTCTCAGTCAAATTTTCCATTTGGGATAGAAGTTTTCCGGTCATGAAAATATGTTTCCCAGTCGGGAAACTAAATTTTCCGGTTGGAACAACTTTCTGGAACTTTTGACTTGAAGCTTGGAATGCTGGAATCGAGCACTTCCTGAGGGAGAAACTTTTTTCCCAAGGGAGAAATTTTCCTTCAACATTTGACCGATTTGCTCACTAAACAAATCAAATCCAATTGACTTAAAACTTTGTACACTATCAAAACAACACTAGATGAAGATATTAGTCATATTTAATTTGATTGTCAAAATCAAAATAGAGATCCATCACCATAAGGTCAACAAAGGAAAACTAGTTAGAATATATATGATCTCGAAGAGGATAAAAGTGATAATTGTGTATTTGTGTGTATGTTTTAATTATTTTTTATACATTTTTTTGGATGTATTGAAATTACTAAAGGGAAATGAATCATCATTAGGAAGAAATAGTCCACCATATACGAGATTACTAGGCTAATGCTCAAGGTTGTACTATAGCAGATCTGGGCATGCTATGAAGCACAGATACAATAGATGAGGGGAGAATTGGTGTATTGGACACGGATATGCAGGCATGTATCGGACATGCCACGTGGCGTGTCGTTGACCAGATAGGAGGTTAAAGGCTTCAAATACGGCTGAGACACATTTGGGATACGGCCAGCAGAAGGAGACCCAACCTCTATTGTGACGTCCTATCTATATAACAGGACTATGCCTATTATGTCACTATTTGTGCTTCTTATATTTGGTTAAAAATCATTATCTTTTATGTTGTATTTATACTCATTCCGGGTTCATATTATAATGGCTCATATTTTTTTTCTTTTCATATTATATTTAACAACTTACAGTTTTGGGCTTCAGGCCCCATATATATATATATATATACATATCATAACTGTATAATATTACAGGCCATTGTCACTATTCTCATATGCATGAATATACAAAATACAAAATATGATAATTTAAATCCACAAACTGGATCACAATGTTTGCTTTTGATATGGGCACTGGCTAACTTCTTTTCCTTTAACTTTACTATTTATAAGCTCCTTAACCCGAGTTAGAAAAATCCACGCTAAACTATCTCTAGTTTAGTGGTACATATAGGCATTGAAATTTTCCTATGCACTCATGCAAATATAGCATAAATCATGTATGACATCATATATCATGGCATATGAACATACAATCATATTCATGGAAAATAAAGAAATGCAGTCTCACATGTATGCAATGTCCATATTCATGTCATATTACATGCCTTTATATCTTTATCATTATTTGTGTCATTAATATCTCTTATTTATCAACTATGTTTGTCACATTCTCTTTTCTTTTTCAATAATCAACTTCGACAAATAGTCTAAGCCTCATTCCCAGACTGGCCGGATATGTGGTGTGAAGTAGGTGCATTCATTCCAAAGCTAGACATCCTACTCGCTTTGTATACAAGGTTTAAAGTAGGTACACCCAGACCAAGGCTAGTCATCCTACTCATCCATTGTAACATAAATGCTCATCCGAACTTCCTCAAGTCAAGTGTGCTCACTCAGACCTGAGCTTAGCTAACCTGACTGAGTATAATGGGTATGAGTACTAGGAATAGGAGCACCGGACTAGAGCTAGTAAACCTGATCCTCACTCATATATTTCGTCGATACGTATCACTTATCCCCTTCACGATACATCATTTATTCTAAAGTAGTCCTCAGGTAGAGAAATAAATATTTATACCAAAGTATCTCTTGTTTTAATCTCAATCTTTAACATATACCCATCATGTTGCCATATATTATATGTATGTTTACATGCTAGATTTATGCTTATCAACATGTTTTCATACATTTTTACATCATACTTTAACATTTAAGCATGTTTGGCATGTTTCGGACCCACCAAAACATCATTTAAACATAAGTCACTATTGTTGTAAATAGCGTCTTTATGGCCATGAATTTTTGGGCTGGGCGTGAAGCCTAGCCATGAAGGCTATTGGACCTATATTCATGGCCATGATAGCTTGATTCATGGCCATGACAGTTTTTAGCTTAGTTATGACGTTGGTTGTGAAAGAGTATAACTTGTTCCTATGGTCAAATTTTACTAAAATTCCACTTCTAAACCCTGCCTAAACATATATAGAAATCATCCATGGGCATTGAACACAAATATAATCAAGTTAACACCACTCAAATCATCACCAAACATGGTCACAATTAGGCATAACACACAATTTATCCAAAATGCACACCTTAAGTCACATTGCCATTTTTATGCTCATTTGACACTTAATACCTATTTCAATACTCATTTTAATATCTCTAGCATGTAATATACTATTTCATGCTTTCAAATTCAATAATAAAACATTACTTAGTAATCAAGTAGGCTCAAATACTATATAAACACATATTACATCTTTTTCATGCATCATATTTAAGAGGCAAATAACAACGCGTATATGTGCAAACCTCCATTAAGAGCTTGATAAAAATCGAACTAAGGAGCTATCTACTCTCCTTGTCGATTTTTTCCCTCTTGTCCTTATTTCCCTATCATAAATAATACCATTTATCAAATACTATGTCTATGGTAATATGATAGAAATGTAAAACTAACCTATGCTCCCCAAACTATGGTTATTATGCATGATTTCTACTCCATATTATGGTATCTCACTTCCAATAACTTTAAAGAACATAAATACACACAAAATCCAAACACTCTTCTTCTTCCATAACCCTTCTTCCATGGGTTTTCATCTAAACATCACATTCTCTTCATATAACTTCATAATAATAGCAAAGAGAAAAATTTATTGTGTTTTCTTACCTATTAATGGATGAAAATACTGTTGATCATGCAAAGAAATTGTGCTCTCCTTTGCACCAACTTTCTCTCTCCTCCAACTCTTTACCTATGTTGATAATTCCTTCAAATATTGCTTGATTTTGGTTTCTTTCTTAGTTTTGGTGTTTAATCACTCAAAAATCTACGAAAAGTCACTCTTAGGGTTCTTGGGTGTGTATGATCTGTTCTTGGAGTTTGAGGATTAAAAAGGCGATGAAAAATGAAGATAAGAATGAGTAAAAGACTTTTATACTAGACCTTTCACGGTCATGAATAAAACCTTCACGGTCATGAACAAAACCTCCATGGCCATGAATGTCTACAGTAATAGTCAATGCTTATCTTTGACCACGATTTTCATGGCTATGAATACTTTGTTCACGGGTGTGAATCATGCTTTTTCCCATTTTTTTCATTTTTTTCATCCCTTTCTTCAAACTAAAGCCAAAATTGATCAATATACTCCTCATATACCTCATATATGCCCCCATATACCTCCAATACACCTCTCATATATTCACTTTAAGTCATATATTCATGCATAACAACTAACCCCTAATTCATGGGTATTACATCTATTCATCGCTTTGCCTCATCCAACCAACCATGGTGTAAATTCTCTTTCCCCTATGTTTCTCCTTCTTTCTCTACAATCTCTAGCTAATTTCTGCTAGGTAATACTTCATTCCTTGAATGATCTCTAATTTTGAACAGATTTGTTTGTTTGATCGCTAATAAATAGCTTCCTTGAATGATTTCTACTACTCTTGTACCAGATCCACCCATTGCTAACCACTCCCTTAAAAAACTTAAGCACCTTCTTCTTCTTCTTCTTCTTCTTCTTCTTCTTCTTATTATTATTATTATTATTATAGAGGAGAGCTTCTTCTTCTTCTTCTTCTTCTTCTTCTTCTTCTTATTATTATTATTATTATTATTATTATTATTATTATTATTATTATTATTATTATTATCACCATAGAGGAGAGCTTTTGCAATAAGGAACTGGATGCATGCAAAAACTCAATGTGGAAGTTTGGTCGATGGAAGTCGATCTGAGAGAGGGCAAAATTGAAAGTGAAAAAATTCATATTTGATTCCATGCTAGCTTTACACGGTAGATTAACTCATTAACAATTGTGATTGTGTTTGTTGGCTAAGACTTATGGGCCCTTCTACATTGTCATCCTTCAAGCCCATGTTCTATGAATGGGACAACAATTGGGCTAAAAAAAAATTCTTCAAATATTCATTAATTCACCAAACTAATAATTTATATTACAATAATTTTATATTTAAATATTAAGAATCAATATTTATAATAATGATTCTTGTTATGAATAAGAACATAAACGTAATTTAGACAAAAATTTCATCTCAAAACATATAAGTAAGTTATATTAATTGAACTTAAGAAATTCTTACATAAATTCGATTTAAAATTTAAATTTACAACATGTTTATATTTTGAATTTTATTTTTTATTATTTTATTATGTCATGTCTCTGCTATATCCGTGTCCTAAGTTTTTAAAATTTGTTGTGTCCTCATATCCAGTCGTACCGTATTTCCATGGCTGTATCCGTACTTCTTAGTGGGCACGCAATCTCATACTGCACAAGGGTTCCAAAGCTAGCTATTTGGAAACAATTCACTGTGGTAATTTACAAAAGCAACGTAAAAGTAAAGTAAGTTCTATTGCTGATCTGCTGTCACATGGGAAAAAAAGAGCCACTCGTAAAGCTAAATCCAGACAAGCACAAACTCCGTCTTCCTTTTGGGAGGCCACAAACAATGACATTGTGCGAAACAATCGGAAGCACCTTCCTAACTCCTTTTCAACCAACTTATATGAGGCAACTCAAACATTGCAGTTAGGGAATAAACTTGGTTTCTCTTTTGAAGGTGAAGATCAGGAAATCATTGATGCTTTATCTGATCAGATTCAACATGACTCTCTGTGTTGGTAGGAGATAACAAAGTAAGTATGTCTTACTGGCGGACGTAGCTTATGATGAGCCTCCATTGATATTTTCAAAATTTTTCCTTATATATAATATTCTTAGCATGTGTATTTAAGAATTTGAACTAAATCAAAGAGAAATTCTTAGGAAAGCTATGCATATCATGTCATTTATAGGCTGAGCCTATCACTCATTGACATGCATTTAATTGTTTTACTATCATTAGTTGAAGTAAATGCTATATATATATGTCACTTAATGATTGAATTAATTTATAAATGACATAGTACGCATAGTCTATTTAAGAATTTCTCGTAAATCAAGTTATATAAATTATTATGATTCTAGAGGTTTAGTTGAATACACTTGTTAGTCTCTCTATTTTTTGAAATATAATAGAAAATCCATCAAGATTAGTTTTATACACTATATAGTCATTCACTTTATTTTTTTGTTACATACAAATAAAATATCAAATTTATCCTTCATTTTTTCTTGAAAATACAAAAAAAAAAAACGTTGTTAACTTAATACCAAAATATCAAATTTATCATTCTTTTTTAATGTATTTTTTAAGTTAACAAAATGTCAAATTTGTCAAAAAAATAATTCAAGTTATTTTTAGTATTTTTTTTAATTGACTAACAAAATATTCTAATTAACTAATAGAATATTTCATTCAGAAGTAACAGATGGTCTTTTTAATTATTTGAACCAAACTTGAGGGATTTCATAATATATTTTTAAAAATAAAGAGCCCAATTAGTGTATTCATGCAAATCTTAGGAGTGAATTAATAATTTGTCTTACATTCTATATATAAATTATTGTGTATATCATGTCTTGATTCAAGTGATTCATTTTCATTATTTGATAAGAGAAATTTGATCAGATTTATTGAATTTTATCCAAATGACATTTCAGTGGTGGAATTAATGATATTTGGGCATCAACTTGAATGCTATATTATAGATATGTGATCAAAATTTCAATTTTTTAATTTTATAAGTATAAGTAAACTCTCTAAGAAATTGGTTCAATTGAAAAAGTATTGTATATATCCATTGATATATTTGCTAATAAAATTAGCTTTGGTCCTGTCTCTTGCAATAACAACTGTGGAAAAAGTTTTTTGTGTAGAGAAAATTGTCAAAAATTCATTATTCAATCGACTTGGAGATAAAAAATGATTATTTGATCACATATATTGAGAAATATAATAAATTCCATTGATGTTGAAAATATCATTCAAAGATTTTTAAATATGGCACCTCAAAAATAGTTATTGTAATGAAATATAATTTTATCTAAATTATTATTGTTTTTTTTATTATTGTATTTTTTGTATTGAAATAAATATTATTAATTTTATTATCAGCTCCCACTCATTGTAAACCTTGTGTTTGCTGCTGTTAACTCCTCTTCAGTAGTCTTTCTATGGTTAACATTATGACATGGAATTCAAGAGGCCCGCTCTTGCAAAATAAAGCACACATGTAAGTTTATTCATTGAAAGAGGTCAAAATTTCTTTTCATTATGGTTGTTGTGCGGCACAAGTACTCGGAGTGAAGGGTTGATTACGTTGTTGATACTCATTGCTAATTTTCTATTTGGAGTGATATTTCCTCTATCTATACCGTGAAGAATGTCAAACTTTTTCTCAAAAAAGAATGGTTTGTAAGAATATTTACTAATTTAGTCAAAACTAAAATAATTTCCCATTTTAGGGTGATCAATAGTTAGAATTTGACCAAAAAAAAGTGTCCGCTGGAAGAACAAGTTGTATGTACTGTCCTCCTCTTTAATAAACGGACAGGGCTGTCCACTGGACTTGTAGACGTACAACTCACTCATACAGAAAAAAGTCTTTTATGACTGTTATTTTGGACCTTTTACGACATTAATAAGGGTGCTACAAATGAAGGAGTTACAAATGCTAGCTTAACCTTTTGCTGCTGTTGGCAATAATAGCAAAAAGTCAGACCAAAAGTGACTTTTTTTCTATGAGCTTGCATTTGATTGACTAATTGCGACAAACTTTGTGAAGCCTGTAACATTATGTATGAACCAAATGCAGTATGCTTACAAAAAAAGAGTCACATTTGGTCTACCAATTGCGATAAGTTTATAAAAGTACATCGTATTTGGTCTGATTTTGCAGCATTAAACTAAATGAAACATGATTTTCATAAAATAGTAGCAAAAAAGTTTTTTTTTATTTTCAAATTTATATATGCATTTTACAATTAATTATGAGCAGAAACTTGTAATTTTTAAGAGCCTCTAGGCTTTTTCCATATCAAAAACTTGTAAAACCTAAAATATTTACATGCATCCTATAATTACAACGCACAAGCCGTAATAGGCTTTTTGCAATATTATTCAAAATATTAAATTCAGAAGCTACAAAATTCATAAGACTTCAACATGATCCAAATTTCAAAAACAATTCATAAATACTCAATTAATATTCTTACACAATCTAAGAGATTACAAATTTATATACAATCATGTAAAAAGAAATCTAACCATATTTGTCGAATTTTATCTATGTTCTTTTGACTATATAATTCGCTTTTAAAAGCCTACAAACAAATTAAATACAAATAGGAAAACATAGACTTACAATAGTTAGTTATCATACTTTAACTAAATTAAATTGCAAAGCTAATATTAGAAATAATATATCGTATGTAATGTAATCTCCATGCTATGCTGAGTCATGATTTCATATATATACTTCATTATGTAGTATCCAGATTCAGTATTTCCTTTTTATTTTGGACACCTAGAAAAAATAAATAAAGTATTATTTAGTTAAATTATATATAAAAAAAGCAATCAAACCTATACTAGAAATAGAAATAATGAAATAGCAACCGTAATGAGATTCCAACTTAGCATGTTAGTTAAAGCTTTCCCACTTTGTACACAATACATTTATATACTCTGAAAAATAATTTTATATAAAAGCATGTACTAAATATATTGAAAATTGAATAAAAAAAATATAAAGCTATCAGTTATAATATAATTTATAGTTTAATGAGTTTTTTTCACACTTATGACTTTGTCAGCTTTATCAAGAGGATCCATGAAAAATACCTCAGACCATTCGCAACAGAAGACAATCAACATCTAGTGTGTACTGTAGAATATATATATATATATATATATATATATATATATATATATTTAAATTCATAAGAATGTAAGAATAAAAAGTTAAGCAAAAATAGATGAATGCAAATGTTATCTTACTTTTCAATCTAAGGGACTAGAATGGATCTATTCTCCTTCTGTGCCAATATGGCATCTACTAGGTAAGTCTACACCTTTTCAGTCTCATTGGTATTTATCAAACTTAGCATATAAGGACAAAGGAAACCGATGGATGCAGACGATTGAACACATAATTTATAAAGGTACCTGCATGCACATGTCACAAAAGAGACCTAAGTCAATACTACATTCAAATATAGCAGTTCAATCTTACTAACAATAAAAATATATAGTCTTATCTTATATCATAAATATGCAAATGACCGAGATATCAAGCAAATCCATAGAGAGGAGTTGAGTGATATCTTCCAGATCGATCACTACGTCATGCATAGTATTTGGTGGATGTTGAAATAATTTGTATAGAGGAAAAACTTCAAACATGTATCCAGCTCTAAGTCTGGCAACAAAGTTATGCATGTAGAGCATATGACCTCTCAAACTTGCCAAAATTTGCTTACTAACTAAAAACACACATTTTGTTGTTGCTGATTCTTTCGATAATCTATTACTGTCTATATTCATTAGCACCTTCTTTGATAATTGAGATTTCTTTTCCTATTAATTAATAACATATTAGTATTAATAATATATTGTAATATTACTATTAATAATAAATGAAAATGAAGAGGTAAGTTAAAATTATTTGTATCATTAAATTGAATGATATGAAGAGTTGTTACCTCTCTAAAGATCACAAGATCTCGTGGCCATGCAACAAAACTCTTTTGTCCCAGCCCAATTATTTGAACTTCATTTGTAGAAATGGGGAGTTGAACTTGTTCGTACTCAGGATATGGAAAATCCATAGACATCTTCAAGTGACTAGGCTCTAATGGTCTACTATGAAGTAAAGTACTAGCTGGTGATGGATGAGCCATACCCCTCGCTACAATCACCTTATCACCATTACGTTCAATAGCAAGCCAACCCAGTGTATTTGTTTGTAAAATCATCAAAACCCAATATTAACAACTCATACTATTACTCTCAAGTGTAATTGTAAGTGTGAGTATGTATTGAAACTTAAGTGTTAATGGTGATAATTAGAGCAACACTTTAGCCTATATTTCTACTATTGGATGAAATGGGTTAATAGAGTGGCAGTTACTCGGCTTAGGGCAACCATATGAATGACCTATCTCAAGCTCTATCTCAGAGACACATTGAGAGGACTTGCTTGTCCCCTGCTACAACATGCTCTAAAGTTGAGATATTTGTTGCTATAACATTACTTGCTGAGACTGGAACATTTCTTGTTGAGCTACAAATTTAGCCTTGAATTCGGCCCTCATTTCATCCTTGATGGTATCTATTGATACAAAGGAAGATTGTTTCTTAGAACCTTGTTTACTAAAAAATATCTTGATGGTTGCCGCATTACCAACACCATGAACATAGCCTAAATGCTCAGGTCTACCTAGTGCACAAGTCAATATGTCAACATGCCTATCTGGTACCCAAATACCCTGTGCTACTTCCTCTCTTAATGCCTCCTGTTCACCAATTATTAAAATAAAAAACCAATCTCAAATAAATCAAAGTGTTTGCAATTCAAGTTTGCTTAGCAAGTTATATATACCATTTTATGTACCACATCTCTAGTCTCTTCGACTGAAATTGTATAATTTCCTTGTTCTATCTTTTTTTTTTTGGCTCTAATCCAATTGAGACTCCTATTATATGTTAAGCTGACATAAGAGACCATCGAGGATGATGAAGAGAAAGAAGTGATAGGATCCTCAACCATCCACTGGGGCCTCCTACTAGAGTAGTCGGAGTGACCCAAGTAATGTAGATGCTTGTTCTTGGCTGCCTTTGACTTATTTTTGTCTCTTTTTTGCTGTTAGCAAAAATATAAATAACAAATAGAAGTTAGTAATATTAGATTTAAATAAAATTATATATGAGGAAATGCCATGAAATCGAATAAACTATAGCTTTAAAGCTCAAATGAAAAAAATTAGTACCTCATTTTCTTCTCCTTGATGTGACAATTGAAACTGTTCCTAATCTTCAGTAGTGAGATACTTATATACCTCAATTGGTGTCTTTTTCTTGGGATTATTTACTAAATACTTTTTATACAAGCAGTGATTGAAGTCCCTTCATCGCCTTCCCGCATTTTTCGATACATAATTTTTCTTCTTTATAGTATTATCAATATTGAATCTTATCTGAAAAAAAAATTCAAGATTCATTAGTTTCAATCAAAAAATAATCATTTATATCATTTTAATAATTTAAAAGGAAACTAACTTTGATATCTTCCCACATTATATCCTTAAGACCCTTATCCATACTATTCTAGGTTTTTATTATTATCTTTGCATGTGTCCATGCTACCGTTCTGACATAGGATCTGAATATCGGGGTATTTTCACCAACTGGGTTTCCCTGATCACCAAACTCTATAGTCTTGTGCTCATCTCTAGTTTTTTTGCAATTTTTTACATTTTGTTGCTCCCCTAGTCTTCTTCTTACTATGTTCTTTTGTGGTTTCTATTTCTTCAGACATTATTTACTACAACATAAGCATAGTAAAGAAATATTTTACTATAATCCATTATAAAATCATGTCATTTGAATGAGAAATAATAAAAATAATATTTAAGAAATAATAACAAATAGTAGGTAATGTCTTTGTAAACTATATTAATCATAATACAAATTTAAGAAACATACCATATACATGTTTGTATCATTGTCGATTTTCGATCTATAAGCCTTTAGTATGATCAGCACGTATGTAAATTGTATCTAAAATCTCTTCACCAATCAGCATAGGTTCAACAATAGAAAATGGGAGAATTTCATCAAACTGATCATATTCTTCCTCATCAACTAGATCATCAATACCAATAATACGCCTCTTGCCTTGAATAAAAATAGACCATTTACTATCACTTGGGTCAATAATGTAAAATACTTGTTTAGCTTGTGAAGTGAGAATGAATGGACCATTTTTATAACCTAACTGATTAAGATCAATCAATGTGAATCATAGCTCATCCACTCGAACACCACTTCGATTTTCAATCCATTTACATAAAAAAAGAGGAATATTGAATTTTTTTATAGTTTAGCTCCTAAATATCTTTAATTACACCATAATATGATATAGTTTTATCAATTGGACTATTATCTTTAGCACTAGTAAATTCTCTTGGTAAAGCTATCAAAGTAACTCCACTATTTGTCATTTTGCTTTTGTCATCTTGACGTTTAGTGCAGAATGTATATCCATTGATAACATATCCTCCATTAGACCGTATGTATAAATCAGGGCTATAGGCTAACCATTTTATGGTATCAATTACTTCATCCGACACTTTTGATAACCGGCGCATCGCTTTGGCTTTAAACCATCTAATAAAAGAA
This sequence comes from Balakata baccata, assembly GCA_949630135.1. Classification (NCBI taxonomy): domain Eukaryota; kingdom Viridiplantae; phylum Streptophyta; class Magnoliopsida; order Malpighiales; family Euphorbiaceae; genus Balakata; species Balakata baccata. The sequence continues at coordinate 74,740 of CATIWF010234507.1, forward strand.
CAGCTGTGTTCATTTGTTAACTATATCTCACATTTTGAAGGATTCAGATACCTTAAAATTCCCATATGCTCTTCTAAATATGGATGAACCTCAATAAGATGGTGCAACATAATGATATGTGCTTTATCATGCATTTGAACATCAGGTAAACTGTTTTAAATCCAATTGTTCCTTTACCTCTGAGCCTTCCCTCGTGATGAGACTTAGGAATTCCAATAGGTTCAATGCATGATAAATAGTCAGTGCAAAATTCAATACCATTCTCAATTGAGTAACCTTTAATAATACTACCTTTAGGTCGACATCGATTCCTCACATACCCTTTTAAGATACCCATAAATCTCTCAAAAGGATACATATACCTCAAATACACAGGACCACACAATTTAATCTCTCTCACAAGATGAACAACTAAATGCACCATTATATCAAAAAATGAAGGTGGAAAATACATTCAAATTGACATAGAGTAATAATAATATTTGATTGCAACTCATCCAAAATTTTAGGATCAATTACCTTAGAACATATTGTGTTAAAGAAAAAGCAAAGTCTTGTAATAACATTCCGCATATGTTTTGGCAGTATGCCTCAAATTGCTATTGGTAAAAATTATTGCATCAAAACATGACAATTATGAGATTTCATACCCATCAATTTCAATTCTTTCATCGAAACAATACTTTTTATATTTGATGAATATCCATGTGGCACCTTAACATTATAAAGACAGCCACAAAAATTTGTTTTCTCTTTTGTAGAAATTGTATAATAGGCAGGTGTAATATACATCCACTTGCTCGTATCTTGCAGTACTAACTCAATCTATATGCCCATTTCTAACATGTCTTTTCTCACTTTTATACCATTTTTTTTTATTTTACCTGGTATGTTTAAAAGTGTCCCTATTACAACGTTACAAACATTTTTCTCCGTATGCATAACATCAATACAATATTGAATTAGCAAATGTTCCCAATATGGAAGATCATTAAACATAGATCTTTTCTTCTAAGTGCCATTTTGACACGACTGATAATGTTTGTCAAATACATTTTCAATATCTCTAACCCATTCATATACCTGCTTTCCAGTTAACTGCATTTAAGCTACTCGTATTCCTGTTTGTTTGTAAAAGGCTTTTCTTCTTACGATAAGGGTGGTTAAGAGGCAAAAATGTCTAGTGACTCATATAAACATTTTTCTTGCAATGATTTAAACGTTGATCTAAAGTGTTGTCTTCATAAATTGGACACGCTTTTACACCTTTCACAGTGTATCTAGACAAGTTACCGTAAGCTGGAAAATTATTTATAGTGTAAAATACCATGGCATGTAAGGTAGACATACTTTCAGTATATGCATCATATACCGGCACACCTTCATCCTATAATAGTTTCAAATCATCAATGAGTGGTGTAAGGTAGACATCAATATCATTTCTCGGTTGTTTGGGCCCTAATATGAGCATCGATAATATTATATACTTGCACTTCATAGTTAACCAAGGAGGCGGATTGCAAACCATAAGGAGAACTGGCCATGTGCTATACTGGCTGTTTAGTGTGCCATATGGGTTTATTCCATCCGCGCATAATTTGAGGCTCATATTCCTTATTTCACCACCAAATTCTGGAATGTACAATTAACTGTTCTCCACTGCAAAGAATCTGTAGGATATCTGAGTTTGCCATTACATTTCCTACTTTCTGCATGCCACTTCAAGTTCTTTGCATCTTTTACATTTATAAATAGGCGTTTGAATCTTGGTATTATTGGCAAATACCATAATACTTTAACTGCAAACCCTTTCTTATCCTCAGAATATACTTTTCCACAGTTGTAGCGTGACATCTCATACCTAGGACCCTCATTTCGGTATAATATACAGTCATTCAGACATGCATGTATCTTTTTTTATTTCATACCTATGGGACATAACATTTTCTTAGCCTTATAGGTTGACATGAAAATCTCATTTCCCTTTAGAAGCATCTCATGTAAAGGTTCTAATAACACCATGAAACTCTTATCGCTTTATCCATTTTTAGCTTTCAAGTTCCATAGTTTCAACACTACGGACAACTTTGTAAACTTAGTGCAACCGAGATACAACGACTTTTCGATATTATAGCACAATCTCTCAAGATCTTCTGTCCTTTTCACAAAATATTTCATATCATGTATCATCTCCTCTATCCGATCATTCTCCAAATCATTTCCTTTATCATCAAAGTAATTTTCTCCCTGACTTTCAAATTCATTATCATCAAAATTTGATTCAGAAATTAGACTCTCACCATGCCATATTCATTGTGTATAATTTTCACTAAAACCCCGCCTTACTATATGGGTTTTCATAGTCTGAACATCACAAAATTTTCTCATGTTCATACAATCAACATAAGGACTTGCAATCATTTCTTCTCTATCCCTCATTTGCTTTTCCATCACAGTTTTAATAAATTCCTCAACTCCATGTAAAAATTCAACTGTATTGCGTCTATTGTATATCAAACTTTGATCCATATCTAACCACACAACTAAAAAAAATTTAATACAAACCTCCTTGCTTATAATCTATAGTAAATATTGGTGTTTGGGTCTTTATCGTTCCAATTTAACTTTAAACGTCAAATGTCACTATTGAAGGCATATTTAGTTTTCGATCCCAAGAAAAATCGGTAGCATTTTCTCTAAGTTCTCCAAGTACTCAGTATAAATAGAATGAACAATTCACATATGTACCTAGAGAATAATAGGGAAATGACATAGACATTTTTCTTCGAAACAAAAACTATATATGCATCCATATCCTAAGTGAGATTCGACGTTTAAGAACAGTCCTAAACTGGGGACTATTCAAGACTTACTCTTGTTGAGTAAATTTTGAACGGGTATCTAAGCTTAATAAAACAAAGTCAAATCAATACAAATTTCTGCCTATCATGCATAAAAAAGTATTTTTTTAATTTAAAACTCATATCATTTATCAATAGTAACTTTATGTAAACTATCAATGCATTTTAAACAAGTCTAACATTAATCACTTTGTATAAACTTAATACTTTCTATATAATATTTGCTTTAACATGAAATAAAAAGAGAAAGATGAATAAAAACGAGAAAACAAGACTTGTTATGTCGATATTGTACTAGGATAGCAGCGAGTACAAATCAACATGATTTGGAGCGTACCAATTTACAATTGAATTTCCAAACACGGAAAACCAAACATGAAATATTTGGACATGAAATATTGATATTGTACTAGGACAACAGCAAATACAAATTAACGTTGTTTGAAGCGTACTAACATACAACAGAATCTCCAAACATGGGAAAACAAAGCATATTATGATCTCATCTTCTTATAGTAAATTTTTTTGTTTGATAAATTCTTATATTTTATTTTTTATTTTTTAATTTATTTTTATTACATTATTTCAATTTGACTAAAAATATTAGTAGTTATTTGACTATTTTTAATTATAATTTTTAGGAAATTTTTTTGTTTGATAAATTTTTATATTTCGTATTTTATTTTTTAATTTATTTTTATACATGATCTCAATTTAAATAAAAATATTGGTAGTTATTAGTAGTTATTTGACTATTTTTAGGAAATTTATTTGTTTGATAAATTCTTATATTTTGTATTTTATTTTATTTTTATCACATGATCTCAATTTGACTAAACATATTAGTAGTTATTAGTATTTAACTGATTGCTATTAATTATTATTTTTAGGAATTTTTTTTGTTTGATAAATTCTTATATTTTGTATTTTATTTTTTAATTTATTTTTATCACAATATACATGATCTCAATTTGACTAAAAATATTAGTAATTATTAGTAGTTATTTAATTACTTTTAATTATAATTTTTAGGAAATTTTTTTTGTTTGATAAATTCTTATATTTTGTATTTTATTTTTTTTACTTTATTTGATGTGTGCCATTATTTCATGTTAATCCCATTCTTTTATTTCATTTTTATTTTTGTTTGTATGAATTTTCTAATAAAATAAGAGAATTTTACAAAAAAAAAATAAATATAAAAATTGCAATACACATAATACACTTACATAATATTTGTCTTAGGCATTTTATCAAACACATAATGAATACACAAACAAAACTAAAACCCACAATGTTGTGCAATTTTTCAACCAAATCTTTAAAAATTATACAATGCTTTTGAGATTTCTTCAACAATCACTCAATAACGGCACAAATCAAGTAGTTATAAATGATTTTTCCTTCTTCAAATCAAATACATTACAAAAAAAATCAAAATAAAAAAACAAAAGGAAGGGAGAAATGGAGAATGAAAGGAAATATATTATCAGGTGGACGAAGAAGAAACATAATGGAGAAATAGAGGAGAAATGCTTTCGGTGCAGTCCAAAAGCTTCGACCAGCGACAAAGACACAATAATGGCAATGGAGAAATTTTCGAGAGGGAAGATGAAAATGAAGAGAAGCACTGTTTGGGTGGGGATTTAAAGACTTAGATGCGACAGACAAACATAGAAACCTGTCGTCTCTGCACGCCAGAAACAACACCGTTCAGCTTAGGCTCAAATGCGACAGGTAAACCTCTAAGCCTGCTGCATCTACCTCGCGCAAATAAAACAGGCCAAACATAAGCCTATTGCAATTGGGTTTTTATCCAAATGCCACATGTGAAATTCAAGTTTGTCGCAATTGAACTTTTGCAAATACCACATTTAAAATTTAAGTCTGTTGCAATTGAGTTGGTTCAAATGCGACATGTAAAATTGAAGCATGTTGCATTTGCTTCAAATTATTTTATTTTTTTAATTATTTTTTAAACTTTTTAATAATACAAATATTTAATTTTTCGAAGAGTTAGAGAAAATAAATGGAGAAATATTTTATATTTTTTTACTGCTGTCAAAATAAAAAAAAAGCAATAAAAAATATAATGTTTACTTTTTACTACTGCTATTTTTTCTAACAGCGACATTTAATGCTCTTCCAAAGCACTTTCAGTATTAGTGGCTTCTAAAATAATTGCCACGTCGAATCCAATGATAGAGAAAAAACTTTTTTTAATGAGTTTGACACGTGGATTTTTTTTTTTGTCTTTTCTTCCTCAAAATTTATTTCTTTTATCTCTCAATTACCAGTGAAATTATAGGTAGAATAGGACTTTGAACAATTCTGTGTATCAAGATTCAAGACCTAGTAAATTGAGCTCATTAGAAAATTGAGAAATGTTACTTTTTTTTTTTCAATACTTTTTAAGTGAGTACGTGGATTGAGTTCTAATTATTTTATACATTGAAAAAAAAAAATATTGAGATAAGTAATATTTTTTAAAAAATATTTTATTTTCAATTTTCAAACCACTAATTTTTCTTTTCAAATCATTAACCATAAATTTAAAAAATTAAAATTTATTAAAATAAATTTTGTTCTGTATTTTGATTAATTGTAAAATTATGAAAATAATTTAAAAAACAATTATTTAATTTTTTTACTTCATTATTATAGATAATAGATAAATTTGCATAATGTTGTGTATTATGACCTAGTAAACTGAGTTCATTATAAAATTTAATTTTCAATTTTCTAAACCACTAATTTTCCTTTTTAAATCAATAACCGCTTTAAGAAAGGGATAGCTTTTGTAAAATAAACAATTAAGATTCAGAAAAAGAACAACAGGGACAGCCTTCTATCCGCTTGTTGCAACATGCGGACTGCCAGATTCCGCTTTCTCATTCAGCGGACTGAGACTCTCATATCCTCGTCATCAATTAATTCCCTAAAATGGAAAATAGATTTGAAAACATTCTAAAATTGGAATTATCTAAATTTCGTCCAAATAATTTTTGCAGACACCCTAAAACAGGAAATTGCCCGAGGGATGTCTTTGCAAATATCATTCAGAAAAGTATCGCTTTCAAAGTTAGGAATGGCAGCTCTATTCTTTTTTGGACTGACTTTTGGTGTGGTACAGCCTCTCTATCTGATATGTTTCCAGATTTATTTTCGCTTACCTGCGGTAGCTATGCTTTCATAACTGATGTGGGATATTGGTTTGAGAATAGATGGTACTGGAACCTCATGTGGATTCGGCTTTGAATCCCAACGAGCTAATGTTCTTATGACAACCATTTCGACAGTACCTATCTCTCCAATTGCTAATGATGCAGTCATATGGAATCTATATAAGAGTAGGGAATTCACGGTTCAGTCTTTATACCGTGTCTTTGTGAATGGGACGCATGACACAGTGATAGCGATACCCGGGCTTTTTCCTAAAAAAAAGTTGTTGCACAAAATATTTGCCGGGTAAAAAAAAAAAAAAAAAAAATCTCATTTTAGGGTAGTTAAAAGTCAAAAATTTATCATCAGAACCACTTAATGAAAATGTAGACAGTATGTGTCCGTTTAATCAACAGACAATCAGAGTTGTTTGCTTTTTCAAAATGCAGATAACAATTTTTTGTCACACTTCTCTGTTAAGTTTGAAAAAAAAAACAGCGATTGTCGCTTATTTAATTAGCAGGCAATCAGAATTTTTTTTTTTTAAGTGTACAACTCATCTCCTATCCAACTCATCAAAATTCACCCTAAAATGAAAATACTTTTAAAAATACTCTAAAATTGAAATTTACAGATTTTTCACCCCAAAATAAGTACTTTAGCAAAAAACCTAAAATGGAAAAAAGCCCAGCGATGCCCAGCCCTTGGCTGAATCTCTTTCCTGAAAGAATACAGTTATTTGGGCGGTTTTCATTTCATGAGAGGCTGGCAAAGAAGGATTATTTATTCAGTCGAGGACTATGCTTTTTAAATGATAATTTTTGCTTATGCTGTGGTATGTTTGGTGAAACTTTGGACCATGTCCTTTTTCTTTGCAACCAATCATGCATAGAGAGTTTGGAATTTCTTCCGAAATTGGTGGGGTGTTAATTCCATAATGCCGAACTCGCTAGTCCGATTCTATTATTTATGGGACTGCTATGCCTACGGGAAGTTTCAAAAGGATTTTCGGAGAACTCTCTTCTTTGCAACTATGTGGACGCTTTGGCATACCAGGAATGATTTGCTCTTCAAAGGGAAAACGTCATATTTCCACAGTATTTATCACATGATCTTCTTCCGTACCTGGCTGTGGTTCAGTTCTTTCCATGACCATTTTCCCTATACTGTGACCAATCTTGTTATGTCACCAATTGGTTTTCGTTCTTTGAGCAATTGTAGAAAGCATAGATAATTGGTTGTGTTTGTTTTCTTCTTTTGCGGTTCTTCTCGCTTTAGGCAAGGCATGTTTTGTTCAAGCTGGTTGCTTAGTTTAGTAAGAGGTTTTTTCATTTCTTTATTCTTTGGTTAAGATGATTTTTCCTTCAATATTAATAAAAGTAAAATATTGATTATAAAAAAGAAAACTCGGTTACTTATGTGAACGAACATTATTATTTTCACAATAAAACGATATATGACATAAATCATAGGTTTATTAGAAGTTGTAGCTGGTTTCATTAAGTGGAGCTTTCACATATTGAGGAAAGCTTTCATTGCATTCTAATTGTAGAGGAGAATTCCACATGAAGTTTAAGCCATCAAAGAAAGATTTACAATTGTGATGTAATTATTAAATAAATTAATTAAAATCAATTTTTTATTTGCCACCAGCTACTGGGTGAAAGGTTTCGAACCTAAAATACTTCATGAGAGACAAATCCCCATATGCCACTAGGCTAGAAGTTTTGAACTATTTAAATCATTTTAAAATAACGATGAATCCATAATAACCCATATTTTTTTTCCCTTTTATTCCAATTACTAGTATATATATATTGGTAACAAGAATAAAAGTCAACGTTTTTGTTAATGTCAAGATCAATGATCGCCCATCCGAATGTTTCTATTCTGCATATAGAAATCATTAGAGACAAAAGAAAACTGCAAAACTACATCTAATTTGCGTAAACATTTTCAGGAAAGAAAGTCTGTTGAACTTCAAGTGCTAGTTCCTCCATGCTTAGCTGACACTCCAATCCTATCTGCATTAACAAATTATAACCAAATTATTAGGTAATAATGTCGCATAACCATATATTTGCAGCAATTCATAAGCTTATGCACGTTCCATTGTCAAAACTACACTTAAAATTTATGATCACACAGATATTCTTTTTCTTTTTTCCCTTTTGTGAGAGGCATTTTCTTTTTCTTCTTCTAAGGTCTCAAATATGAGACTTTTTGTGAGAGTCTAAATCCCTTATACCACTTGGCACATGTTAGGCATCACACAAATATTCTCAATCAAGAAAGACTCAAAATTTTGTTTGACCATGCACCTGTACTGGACATGTGTAAAGGGAAGTGAAAGAGTACATGTCACCCATCTACGTGTTTGTTAGGCAATGCATGGTGTGTAAGTAAGAATCTAATAAGCTTATAAGTACTTCTCAACAAAACTCTGCATCTGGTCGAAAATGACACTAGTGAATTAGACTGCGACATTCAACTAAGCTTATAAGTACTTCCCAACAAAACTCTGCATCTAGTTGAAAATGACACTAGTGAATTAGACTGCGACATTCAACTATCTGAATCCCAGACAATTTGTATAAATATTAATTAACTTTTTATTAAAAATAATCCCAATTTGCACTGGATATGTTTATAATCTTTACTCAGATTGGCTTGAATTATTTTGAAGCAACAGTGAATTCATTTAATTCTGATAGTTAGAACAGTGGCTCGGTATACCTTAACGACAAAAGAGTAGAGAACAGTGTCTTCCATGCTACTGATGTTGAGATGAAGGACCTGAAAGGAAAGTTTTTCCAACACAGTGATTATCCTCACAGTTTGGCCTGGTATCCGCTTTGATATTATTTTCAAGATCACATTAGATCCTGATATCTTTGCTTCTACATCCGCAACTGAAGAGTTGCAGCATGCAGTTAATTCTTGCCCAAATAAAGGGTGGTTGCCATGATGATGATCAGGCTGATGAGCTATGAGCTGCAGTGGCCTAGGGCTAGGAGTACCACTGCTAGGGCTTAAACTCTTCCTTCGTTTCTTGGACTCCAGAGCTTGCAAAACTTGGTGCAATTCTTTTATGAACTCTATTACACCTCCTATTATAGATGCTTGGTCCCCCTATAATTAACAACAAATCAACAACATCATCAACTGATGATCAAAACTGTAAAGAAATTCAAGATTTTTTCTTTTAAAAATATAAATATGTAAATTAATTAATACCCTTTTGATATAGAAACAAGGGGTCAAGGATCGTAAGACTTTGAGATGCTCATTCATCTGTCTTCTCCTGTTTCTTTCTACAGCTATGTGCTTCATTTTTTTCTGGTTCAAAGAAAGCTATGGAGGTTTTTTAAAGTGTGGTGTATTTATAGGGCAAGAAAGTGAGAGAGAAAGGAAAAAAAAAAACCCTAATTTTTGTTTGGATATAATTAAATGCTATATGCTGCAGACCCGTGAGGTTGATATAATAGTTTGCCTTTGTTAGTGTGTGTTGGTTTTCTCTGACTTGAAGATATTACACTCTCACGTTTATTACCTTAGGGTCAATTACATGACCTGCGTGAGTTAAAACAAGGGAAGGTGGGTTTTCCTTAACTTCCTCTATGTCTTCCTCATGCATATTCCCCTCTTTTCATAGTGTCTGCTTTCCATTTTTTTTTTTAGTAATTAAATAGCAGTACTCTATATTTTTTTAGGTTTTTATAATCTTATTTCATTAAAATAAATTTTGATGTGAGGGGGACTCACACTATATAATTAGGATAGAGTATAATATCATAATTTAATGTGTTAACGATAGTTTTGTGCACATCAAAAGTTCAAGGAATAGATAAAGACTTATAATTGTGGTGACTTTAAGTCATTTTAAAGCAACGGATGAATCACAATTATCAAGTCTAACAATCTAATCCATTCTATTTTAGTATAATACAACAACAACGTTGCATATGACAATGGACTATGTGTATATTTGTAAAAGGATATAAAAAAAGCTAATCAAATAATTAAGTATATTTTGCTCAAATCGGATGCATTTGAACTATTTAGCTAAAAATATACATATTTAACTTGGTCAAAATGCATTTTAACCAAACAGATATATTTGGTCCAATTCTTAGAAACTCCCTTAAAGATTTGTTTGTAAATAAACGAATCTAGCAAAAAAAAAACCATTTTTTATATTAGTGTCCGAATTTCAAAACTTTTAAAAGTAAAAAGGCACAAATCAAATATTAAGAGTTTATAATAATATTAAAACTAATTATATATAAATCACAATTATTAAGTCTAACGGTCAAATTCCATCAAATTAAAATGAATCTTGCACCTAATGATTAATTAGCTAGACTAAGAGTTGATTGTCTAAATCACGTGTATTAATGCCATCAACCTTAAAGAAATGAAACAAAATATAGGTGTGAGTCTATATAACATCGCATGATTTCGATGATATCTATTGATGTTGATGTAGTGTGGTGGTCAGCAGTAACTGCGGGACATATTGGAATTGCTGTACCACCTTATTTTTGTTTGCATATGTATTATTATCTTTTATTGTAGGGGTAATTCTGGGATATATAGTTTATAAAAAATAATGTCATATATATTTTGCACAGTTGATCAAATTAAACAAACAAACAAATAAATAGAAAAGTCAAGGAATTAACCGGTATAGTTTGTTGAAGATTTTAGAAGTCTTCGACGCAATTTAAGTTTGAGTTTCATTATCTCTTTTTTCCAACTTATAAAAAAAAAAAGAAGATAAAAAAGTTAGTGGAATCGCTTATAAAGGAGATTTCAATAGCAGGCTCGCACAGAGAATTTGAAAGCTTTATTGTTAATGTCCGAATGAATTTGTAAGGAGAAAATAGGGAGCATTTTCACTCACTTAGCAGGTGAAATCATAATAAAGTGCTAATACGTGACATAAAGACTTCCAATTCCATTCACAACCTAGGTAACAGTACTGCAACTGTAAATATATAAATGGAATATGTTATCGTAATAATATACATATAAAAGCTAAATATACTGCCCTTAGCCTAATGGCAGTGACATGTCACTTCAGCTCTATGAGCTCAAGTTCAAATCTTCCTCTCCCGTTGTAATAGAAAAAAAAAAAAGATAAATATACGGTTTTACATTTAAAATGTAAGATAAAATAGTAAAAATTTATTTTTCCTTAATAAAAAATCTCGAATTTGAGTATTCTGAATATGAAATACTTCTAAAATTTAGAAAAAAGAGCTTTATCCTGCTCCCTTAGCCTATTTGATGCAAATCCGAATTAGTATGCAGTTTTTTAATTTTCCATTAACAAGAGGTTTTGAGTTCTAGTATGGGTACAAGACACCTTAGTTTTCTTCTAAATATATAGTTTTCTTCTAAACTATATACTTCTAAATATATAGTTTTCTTCAACAGAAAGTAACATCTTAAGCTCCAATCAAATACCAAAGCAAAATCCAACAAAAAATGAAATGCTGTAAAGAAAATGATCTGATCTTGGCCATCTTCTATCCATTCAAAGTCTGACTCCTAGTTCAGAAGTCTGAAACCACCATAAATTTACAACAAGAAATTCTAGTTTTTCTTGTGATTTACAACAGTTACTTGCTGTATAACAGAATTTTGACGTATATATCTGACAAAAAAAAAAAAAACACTGCATGTTTTTCACTATATATTATATATTAGGGGTGGTAATTCCAACCCATATCCATTAACCCATCCATATCTATTTATTTAAACTAGAGTATGAGTTATAAATGACTAATTCAAAAATAAATGGGTCATAAATGAGTTTAATCCATTTTAACCCATATGAGTGAGTTAGGGTTGAATATGGATACCCATTTAAATCCATATATAATTTTTTTTTTAAAAACTTTTTTTTTTACTTTTTTTTTATTATATTTTTTATAAAATTTTTAGAAAAACTAGTTAACGTATTAATTATTTTTAGCCAATTTTGATATAATAAAAGATAAATTATATAATATTGCAATTAATATATATATTTATTACTGTTTTTACTAAAAAAAAATTATCATTTTTACTGTTAAAAAATTAATTCTTTAAGTCTTCATTAGAATTTTTTTTAAAAATAATTATACTTTTAAACTATCACATCTGTTTATTTGGAGAATTGATGCACACAAATCGAAATCAAATAAGTCAAGACGACCGGAAATTGAGCGTATTATGATTGAAACAGCACCAATACGATTAGATTCTAATTACAGACTCAAAAAAGTGAATAATTAGTATACAAATTTGTGACACTAAATTATCAAGTGAGACCGATAAGAAGGGCAAAATCGTAAATTTATAACTTTTGGTCCAATGAGCTGGTTGTGAGTTGAGAACACCAAGATGTATGGTATGTTAAGAAAAATTTGTAAGTAAAATTTTACATCAAAATTCATCTGTTTAGATTCCTAAATTGATGAAATAAAATCTAGGTCCTTAATAAATTTTAGATATATCATTTTTATAAATTAAATGGATAAATGAGTGGGTTATGATGGGTTAGAGTTAAATGGATATGAGTAATCATATAATAAATTAAATAGGTTATAAATGGATTAATGGGTTGCAAACAATCCAATCCATTTATATCCATCACATACCCATCCTAACTCATTTATTTGCCACCCCTAATATATATTTACCTTGAGAAATTCTTAAATAAATATTTATCTATTAGACTAATCAAATTACACAGTATATTTAATAAATATATAGATTCACTAATTTTTATATTCACATCAACTAATGTATATAAAATAAATAAATATGTCAGAATTAAATCTACCTAAGAATTTTTTTCATAGACCTTCTCTTGCTGTAACACTCTTATAAAGTTAGATTATATGAAAAATTTTCATGATGTTGATTGTTGAAGCTTGAGAAAAAAAAAAAAGGCTGAATTTGCAGTATCAATTGCAAAATTATGTAGAGGATTATTCATCATGTACAGCGTGGTTTCCAATAAGCATAATGTTGTTAATTTATTAAGGTACAGCATGCTAGTCAGTTCCCTGTTCCTTTTCTTTTGTGCCAAAGTTCTCCACCTATACCTACAAACTAAAATTCACAAGGATTTATATCTACATTAATTGTTCACCATCAACTGAAAATTCCCAATTGCAACTTTTTTCCTTTCCACTTATATAATCTTTTGTTTATTAATTACTCCTATATACTGCATGATTAGTGATATATATATATTTCTTCTTTTTGCATTCACATTTATCAAAAAAAGGAAATATAAGGATTATAAAAATACAAATATATTAATTTTTATACTAAAAAAATTTAAGTAATTGACAAACAAATAATTACCAAATATAGTCATATTCAGGGAAGGCAACTATGCAGCAGATTTCATGGCTAATGATAAGTATGATTTGGGCTCGCACCAACTATCTAATCCTCATTTTGGAGTGAATTACGGTAATTATGTTTTGTGAGCTTAGTTCACCTTTTTATATATAAAAAAAAAAACTAGTCATAATCCTTTTTTTCTCCAGACGAGAGATTATTAATTCCAATATTTAAAAGAAAGAAAAAAAAAAAGATTGCCATTTGCCAACAGCAGCAACCTGTTCCTTGCAGTTACTGTTAACATTAGCCAATATAATCAAGTACATTATTCATGTTTTTGTGCATCTTCAACTCTTATAACCACTAGCAAGGAAATGGTAAAGATGAAAATTTTAGCTGAGTAAAGTAAATGAGGTTCACAGCCAACACTATGCAGCATTGATGGAAATTGGGGCGTTCAGTGTTTCATGCGGATGTTAATTCAAGCTCATGAGATCCCTCACAGTTCAGTTAGCGCTGTTCATGGATTGATTTGGATAAAAAATATCGAATACAATCCAATCTATTATTAAAATTTTTGGATGGTCTATTCGTTAAAAACCAATCCAACCCAATAATATTATATTAAATGGATTTGTTGAATATTCAATTGGATTGGATATAAATTCATTAAACACTCACGTATCAAATAACACTTAGAACGGTAGTTTTTTTCTTTTTTTTTTTCTTATTTTATAATTTATCTATTTTTTTAAATTTATCATCAAGTTTTCGGATTTGATATTTTTTTTGGTACAAAAACTATATATACTTTACATAATTATAAACAAAATAATAGAATTTGCACTCTTTTTAACTGAAATAAGCTACTAAATAATATAATAATTAGTCATCTGTATCATAATTTTATATAAATTTTTTCCATTTTTCTCATAATCAAAATAGTAAACACTTAAATTAAGTGATTAAAAGCTCTAACCAATTAAAAACAGATTTTCTGTTATAACTGCTTATTTTGGTCGACTATATCCTTCTCAGTCTAACCTTTGGCATTATTTTTATTTTAATTTCTAATGTTTTTTTTATTATAATTGATTTTTTCTAAAATTTTAATTAAACATTCCTATTAATATTTCCATTTGAACTAACAATTTTCAATTTTATAACGGATAATTTTTGCAAATTCATTGTACATTTACAATTTAAAATTGAAGTTATTTTCTATTATTAACTATTACTTTTTGTTAATTTTTTAATTCAATTTTATTAAATTTATTTTATTCATAAAAGTTTTTTTATTTTATATCATTAATTTATACTTTGTAAATTATAAATATGGTAATAGTTTATTATAATTCCAAATTAGATTATAGATTGATTATTATCATAATTTTATCAAGTGATTATTTATTAGCACAAAAGCCTTATTAGATTGATTCGTGGCTTAGGGATCCATAATTATTATTCTATAAATTAAAAATATTAATTTGTTTTTATAATTACAAAATATAGTTATATGATAATAAATTAAAAATATACTAACAAAATAAATTCTCAAATAAGATATTGAATTAAATAAAATATCAAATTAATAATT